>JASPKZ010003718.1:0-28247 GCA_030220185.1 Diploptera punctata | reverse complement strand
AATAACAGCCCTCGCCCCAGAGGGCGAGGCGAAGATTATGAATTAAATACACTAATTTATAAAATTATCTAATGAACATAAACCTAATAAATTATTCGATTTTGGAAATGTTTTAATTAACTAAACAACACTCAGTTATTTTAACTCAAACACTAATTTATACTATTATTTATAAAATATAAAAGTAAAAACTAATATAATAAAACACGATCAACAATATCAAACGTTAAATAGAATCAAATAAAACACTTCGAATCTGAAAGAGCAAGGCGAAAAAGCTGGAGCTCACTCAAGGAAAAGGATTGAAGGTGTTCCCGAAGTTTCCTAGAAGCCACGTTGCGCCGTAAAAGTAGGTTGGAAGCTTTACAGCTGACTAAAATGCTCCGTACTTGCAGCAGAACCCAACAAACACAACCTCTCAGCAGCAAGGTCTATGTCTCTCTACCCTCAGCAACGAGAATAGAGACTCCATCTTGATTTCTTTCAGATAACTTGTAACTTGAACCAGCGCGCTGCGAAGCTAACAAACAAGTGAGTGAGACGCTAGCGCCCGCTAACCTTCTTTTAATACGATTTTAGCTCGCTCTCTTAACCAATCAGAATGAAGCCTACTAAGACATTTAGACCAACATCATATTACCATGATAACTAAACTCCAAATTTTAAATGTAAAGATTAACAAATATTTAGAGCAAATGGAAACAAACAAAAATTGTAATATATTAGGTAATAAAAATATATGTAGTTTTTCTGACCGTTTTTATTCTGGAATCTTATTTAACATGACCATATTATGAAATCTAAAATTATTAAATTTATTTTAAAAAATTCAAAAAATGTAATAACATGAATAATGCCATGAAATAAATTACTCTTAATATTTTTTGAAATTTTCCTCGAAATATAACAAAACAAAATTGTACAGAACATTTTTTTCAGAAGGCTCTTCCAACATCGCTATTTTATCAATTAACCTACGACAAATTATATTTACTAAAATTATTTTTTATTTGGATATGATTCCGTTGAAATACACTTCTATATACCACGAAAGGAACATAAATTATTGTTCATCTTAGAAATAAAATGAAACTCTGGTGACATGGCAAAGTGATTCTTATGGATTCATGTAGTATAATGCAGTAATTATTCGGTTTAACTATATATATAGCCATTCGTTAGTGACAAAAGTGTCTTAATTGTATTATTGATTTTTATGTTCGTGCTATTTTGTGAAATTTTAATAGTAGTTGTGGCAAGTCCTCCACACAGCCTCCTGTGTAAATCTAAATAAATCCCTATCGGCAATAATAATCAGATAAAATTATAATATCATTTAATGAAGCAGTTACTGGACTTAGGTCATATTTATATTCAAATTGATCAGGGAAGCGAGTGGAACCTGATTATATAGGAGCAAAGGCCATATAAAAATGATCCAAAGAAGTCAGCATCAATGTAATCAAATTATTAGTTATTAAAGAGGGACTGACAATCAGTACATGTAACCTCTTTTGTTAAGAAGTAATGGAGTAACCCTTATGCTTTTGTTAAGAACGGAAGTGGCTGACACATCATAATAACTTACTAATGACAAAATCCTTTGCTCGACAGATTGAGTAGAAATATCTTCTAAGCCTCCAGTTAACTGATTTATCGTGATAACCATAACCCATTGGCTAAATGTACAAGCGGGGGTTTTACCCTGACACAAACAACGCTAGCAAAAAAGTGTGGGAATATGGCAATTTTCTAGCGTCTGAAGCCTAGGAAAAAACCCAAGCCTAAGAAAAAAAACACCCAAGCCTAGCTAATGTTTGTGACCCGACTGTACGTGAAGCCAGCACGGGAAAAAAGGTCCAACCTCTGAAGGCGTAAATCGCCAATAATAAATTTGTAACACCCCCGGGATCAAAATAGGAGGGCGCATTAACCAATTATATGTTTCGTTATATGTGCCTGAGCACTGACCTTAGGTCCACTAGATCGAGGTAGTGGGAGTAACTAATTTACTAAATAGGCGAGAGAGGCTTCTCCTCGTCACTTTCTCGTATAAAATTACATCAAGTCACTTCTCGTGTACGATCAAACAAGTCACTTCTCAAAAACACTTCGTTCTGAAAGTTAAATAAAGTCACTTCATATTTACAATTGCTTGCAGTTTATAAAAGATAAGAATAAACTACTTTTACCAGACATTCTTTACACATTAATTCTGCCCGACGAAGTCCTCGTGGAATCCCGAGATAAGAACCTCAACTCTACCGATTACCAACCTGAGCAACCTAAGTTCTCACACATGGAGAACTCCTTCAGTATTCCTAGTGTCACTAAATCCAATCTTTACCTCTTTACCCCAACAATAACCCTCCTCCATATTGGCTCCCTAACGTGCGGGCAGAATAGGTCGTAAAAGTAATACACGAATAGAAATCAACGGCAGAACGACTAAGTCCCACGACCACGAGGCAACCAGGACAGAGAAGATGATGGCAACAAGCAGACAACCCTGGATGCGGAACGAGAAGACAGCAACTGAAGGAAGGAAGCAGTAAGTGACACAACAGCAGAATAAGCATTTTTTTTACTTTTTTACATATATAAGAAATCAAAATATTACAGTGATTTAACGGAAAATATATCTGTGTGTATTTATGTTGTTAAGAAGTAGGAATAGAAAGGGGCAGGCAAATATAGATAAAAAATGGATAAGAAAGACGAATATGACAGGGAGAAGGCGTGTGGGCAAATGATTGAAGGAGAGAACAAAATTGTAAGGATGGGAGAGGATAATGAAGATGGTAGAGGCAACTCAGAGCAGGACACAAGGGAGAATATGACAGGGAAAGAACAAGTAGACAAGGAACCTGAAAGAGTGAGTACAGAGAACAGTCAGAGTAGACAAAATACTGATATTAATACAGTTTTAGAATTGTTCATGAAACGAAACGAAGAATTATTTGAAAATCAAGGGTAGAAAGAAAACAGGAATTAGAAACACTAAGGGATGAGATGAAAAAAAATAGAGAGATGTTAGAAGCGAAAATAAATGAATCGTCAGCATGCGTAGAAATAAAGATAAATAAAATGGAACAAAAACTTATTAAAGACTTAGAGAAAACAGAAAACAGGGTAATAAGTCAAATGAGAACAGAGATGAACAATAATATAATAACGTTACAAACTAACCTAGGGGAGAAACAGGAGGAACTACAAGGGGAAATAAAACGAGTCGACAAGAATGTGCTCTGTAGGTTGGAGAACGCGGACAAAAGGGTGAATGATATGGTGTGTATCTGTACAAAAGCTAGCCGACGAACAAGAAACACTAAAACTCCAAGTAGCTCAGAAAATTGTGGAGCAGGATAAACGCTCAGAAATGATCGAAACAATAGTTGATTCTAGATTTAACGAGTTAGGCACTAATATAGAACAGAAAGTGACTAACGAAATCAGCAAACTAAATGATGAAATAAGCGTCCTCACAGAGAAAATTAATAGCGGATGTCAAAAAGATAGGACCCCCGAAAATGAATCACACCCGCGTCGGAGAGTGTTTCTTGGACGACGGCTAACCACAAAGCACGTGCGCATACAGAAGTACTAGGGAACCAGGAGATCGCTACTAGTTCTGTGGTGCATACTAATGTAAGCGAACCAGATAGTATACACGGGTCAGCCCCGTACTACAATTCCTCTTTCATTGATATCCCATTGCCGAAAAATAACGAAAGTGAAACAAGCCCCATCCAGTTCATTGAAGAACTGGAAACTATTTCAAAATTAAATGTATGTATATGTATATTGTTAAAAAGTGCCTGAAAGGCAACAGTCTTATGTGGTTCGAGGTTACTTTATCCACTGATGTCTCCATACGAGACATTTAAGCAAACATTCCGTAACAAATTTTTTAGTTACGAGAAACAAATGGATATAAAATACGAGATACGCAATGGGACATATGATAGGAGGAAAAACTTGACGTACAGCGAGCATTATCTGGCCTTGGCTAAAAAGTCAAACTTATCTCGCCGAGTTACCCTGAACCAGAATTCGTACGAACGCTAATCAACCATTATCCGCAGGCAATTAGGCACAGCTTGCTAATCGCGCGCGTTAGCACATACGACCAAATGATAGAAATGCTAACTATCCTGGAAGCGGGCGACAATAGGGGTAACAATCGAAGTGGAAATAGGGAAGGAGGAAATAGCAGGGTAAATACGAGTAGGAACAACTCGAACTCCGGACCTAACCGTTCAGACGAGAGGGGGGCAGCCGCGCCCGACATACGGAAGAACAATGACCACTATCGAGGAGAGGACAGGAGATTTAGTAATATGCAGGGTAACAATAGACAATACAGGAACGAGAATAGGGACAACAATGGTTATGGTAGAGGGTACAAGGATCTCAGAAGGGACCAGAGGGGTAGAGAACCTAGGGTCAACATGATAAACATAGGGAGGAGTGCAGAGGGCCCACGGAACCAGATTTATGGAAATATAAGGGACCATAGATACATTCCAGCACAGAGGGGATACGATTATGACCGCACATGCACAAGGCCAGGAAATGAACAACGTACTAATCAGGTATATGTAAGCGAGGACCTGGATAGAAACCCAGCGCAGACACGAGAAGGCGAAACCAAATTGAAAGAGAGGGTCATGGATTGAATCCGAGAGCGGGTATCTATGAACCATATGCGCCGAATGGAGGGGAGGCCAGCTCGAGTACAAACAGCGGCCGACCTTTAAACTAATACCGGATTGCGTTAAAGCAGGGCCTACCGCGATCCTTGGCAAACACCACCAACTGTGGACCATAGCGCCCGATGTTACGATTAAAAGTATCAATGTCGAAACAAAACCTATTGAGAATTTGCCTTACGTCTATGTGACGATAAATAAAAAAACACAACCTAGCCCTAATAGACACCGGCTGCACGACAAACGTAATCAGTGAATCCTTCTATCACAGCCTGAGTAGGGAAAATTGCAAGATGGCTGCGATACCATTGTCGAATATATCTGCGTCGACAGCCATAGGCAAAAGTAAACAAAGGATTAAGATACAAACGATGATAAGGATAACTATAGAAGGGGTGGATTTTGACATACTATTCATGGTTGTACCAAGGCTTTCCGCCAATATAATATTCTCTACAGAAATGTTTGAAGCGTTTAAATCTGAAATTGATTTCCTTGGCCGAACTTTAACACTTAATTACGATGGGAGTAAGATAATAGCCCCTATAATTGACAATAGGCTTCCAAATGACGCAATGGAGATAGACGAGTTAAATGAGGACGCCTTTTTTATCGAGAAAATAGTAATAAGTAGTGAGCTAGACGAATATGACAGGGCCCCCGCAGTATATTAATAGGATGAAAGCATTGAGCGCAGTTAATGATGATATAAACGAAGTGGGGGAGATTGGAATAAATGAATTGTACGTCAATTCGGTTAGCAAATTTGATAAGGAAGCAACGAGGGATAATTTAGGGTATAACGAGGGAAATGTCGAGGCCAAGGTACTCGAGAGTGAGGGGCTGAGTGACAGCCAGAGGGAATCTTTGAGACAACTGCTATTACGCAACATACAAACATTTGATAGGAAAGCTGGAAAGTGCAACTCCTTTATGTACAAGTTCGATATTATTGAACATGAGCCAGTCAGATTGAAGTCTAGAGCCATACCTATAAATATCATGGAAAGAGCAGATGCCGTAATAGCACAAATGCTCGATCACGGTATCATTGAGGACTCCCGGTCACCATACCTATCCCACATTAATTGGGTAGCTAAGAAGAACGGAACCCTAAGAATGACCATAGACGCAAGGCAAATCAACACCTATATCGTGCCGGACAACTATCGCATAGAATCGGTTGATATTTCATTGGCAAGAATCAAGCGCGGGAAATTCATATCTACCATTGACTTGTGTGAGAGTTTCCTCCAAGTGCCTTTGGACCCATCGGTTAGAAAGTACACGGCATTCATACATGCGGGCCGTAGTTACCAGTTTTCCCGCTGCCCGTATGGCGTCCGCACATCGTCGAGTGCACTCATAAGGGCACTAAGGTCCATATTCGGTGGCGATATAAGTAAGTCTGTGGTCCAGTTCTGCGATGATCTACTGATCATAACAGAAACTTTCGAGGAGCATCTAGCCGAGATCGACCATATCCTATCTACGCTACGGGAACACGGGATGACAGTGAACCTCGATAAATCAAAATTCATTAGGAAACAGGTGGAATTTTTAGGTTACCTCATTTCTGAAAATGGAATAGGACCCAGCCCTGATAGGGTAAAGTCGATCCTGGCTATTCCTCCCCCGAGAAATGTAAAACAAGTGAGAAGGTTCCTGGGAATTCTTATGTATTACACTAAATTTGTAATAAACTACTCGCGCGAGGTAAGCCCGTTGCGAGAGTTACTAAAGAAGGGAACACGATGGACTTGGAACGAACAGTTACAAGCCACGTTCGACAAGGTCAAGGAGCTATTCGCAAACTGCATTCTACTACAAAAGCCCGACATGTCGCTGCCCTTTCATATTTACACGGATGCGTCACAGAGTGGACTGGGTGCAGTATTAACCCAGGTAGATCCAGATGGTAATATCAATACGATAGCTACCGCGTCCCGGGCGACTACCAACGTAGAGAAACAGGCAATGGTCACGGAGCTGGAGTTGGCGGCTATTTATTTCGCCACCCAGAAATTTCGTTCGTACATTTTCGGACATAAGACCATTGTACATTCGGACCATATCAGCATCGCATTCCTAAATAGGTGCAAGTTGGGTTCGAACAAGACCAGCCGGTATATATCGGAAATTCTCAGCTACGACGTGGAGATCAAATATATTGCCGGAAGCGAAAATGTTTTTGCAGACATGCTGTCACGCCTCAGTCACGTGAATAGAAATCCGGACTACGTCGAAACTCATAATCGCGAGGTGCAGATTATGAGGACAGTCGTCCATGTGAACAAAATGTTATGCAGGGACCTTATGAATATGAAAACACAACAGGAAATGGACCCGGATTTAACAGACCTGAGGAAAAAGGCCAAGGATATCGCCGACGCAAGTGATGCGGACACTTATGGGATGCTCGATGGAATACTTTATAAGAAATGTGGGAGGGTCGAAATTGCCTGGAAAGCAGTAGTCCCTAGGCACCTCGAGGAGCCACTCATAAAAGAGTTCCACGCAGCGTTAATTCACGCTGGATGTGAACGCGTTGCATTAAACCTATCGCAATATTTCTACTTTAAGAGACTGCATAAAAAAGTAAGACAGGTTACCGCAACATGTGACCTATGTCAGAAGTGTAAAGGTCTCAATATACGTTTCGACGTTTCTCCACAAAATATAATTAGAAATAAACCTAACAGTCTGGTAACAATCGATACCCACGGACCCATGCCTACTGGAGAACTAGGGTATAGGCATATCTTGGTCGTGGTGGACACGTTTTCTAAATTTACGAAAATATATCCGATGAAAACAGTGACAACACAAGGCTGTTTAAGAAAACTCTTTTATGATTACGAACACAAATATGGGAAAATCGATGCAATTTTGGCCGATAACGCATCTGTTTATCGGAGCGCGAAATTTCGAGAAGGATTGAGCAAGAGGGGTACAAAGCTATATCATTGTTCTCTATACATGCCCTCGGGAAACCCTACGGAGAGGATGAATAAGGAGATCACTACGTGCTTAAGGATTTTGTGCCATAAAAGACACTCAAATTGGGTAAGATATATCCCCCACATAGAGCACATGTTGAATCACGCTGTCAATAATGTGACGGGATACGCACCCATTACTTTGATGAAGGGGCTGCAACCGGACAAACTAGTCGCTAACGTACCTGACGCGATCAATATCGATGATGAATCACTTACCGATGAACAAAGATGCGAAAGAGCATTCCATAGGACGCGGACACTTGCGGACAAAAGAAAAAAGCGGACCAAACGCTCTAAGCACGTTTGGCACCCGTCTATCGGCGACAAAGTGCTGGTAAGGAACCACACGCTATCTGACAAATTACGCAAGGCTAACGCAAAAATGGATTTATTATGGAAAGGGCCAGGGCTCATATCCAAACAATTCGGCACACACACGTACGAGGTAAAGTGGGCCGACGCCAGGGACAAGGTTATGGGACGTTACCACTTACAGAAACTCAGGCCATACAAGGAGAAGGCGTGAGCGCGGTAGCGAACAAAGCCTATCTGGTTCGTAGCAAACTTATGTAATGGTATGGAGAGTGACAGGTGGCAAAGCTTCAAGATCGAGAAAATAAAAATGTGAATAAATTACCATGCGTGTGTTCAGAGTTTGTTTGCGTGTGAGCGTAGTATCGCAAAATATGTATATAATAATAGTACAGGAGGCCTTTGCGAGTTAACAGACTGTGAAATTAGACACTAATAGTATTAAGGGTAGACAGACGGACAGTGAAAGTTGACACTCGAAAAAAAAAAGGAGGGAGAGATTTTTACACGTAAGAATGACAACGGAATGGATATATTACGTATGTAGGTATGTCTTGCATTGTACTATATTGTATTGTGTGCACAGGTAGGCACTACCGTGATTTTGGGTACGAGATAAATGTCCATGTAAACGCTGAAATTATGCAGTACCCAGGTAAGGAAGTAGTTATATACCGACAGAGTTTTGATTTAACATACAAAAAGTACAAACATATAAGCTCTACATAATCCCCAAACAAAATTAAAAAACAAGACCTGATAAATTATACTTAAATGCATGAACCAGTTTTCACGGGATTCGAACTCAATACTAGCTGAGATTAGGATATAAATGAAAAGTATTAGAAAAAAAATAAATGTTGTATGGTAAAGTACCAAATATAATCAGTAATTAAAATAAATAACACTAATAAAGTGATTAAATATGCCTAGATTAAAACGCTAATCGCGAGAGGAAAGGGCACAATGACTGCGAAAAAAAATAAAGTGAAATGTCGATTTAGATATTAATCATGATAATACCCCCATATTGATGGATGTGATATAATTAATTGAATTAGTGTGAATACATAACACATGCATGTCCACTTTCAGCTAAGATTGAGGGCGATTAACAAATTGTTGATTTGAACTTAACGATGGAGAATGGATCTATATTTTTAAATGTTTTAATCCAATCGCTCGAGCAGAAAGCTGCAGTATCTACTTAATCTAGGAAAGCAAAGTATTTGATCGATTTTAATATTCTATTATTTTATTAGTGATGAAAGAACGCACCTAAGTTAAAGGTTGAAATTATGTAAATGTTAAAATGAGCCCAGATAGGCCATTGTCATTGTTTAATACATATAGGTAATTGAAGAAACTTGTACAACAATCTGAATACGAATAATATCATGATGATTATGATTATTTTGTCTAAAATAACAATCAGACAGTGTAAACATAGGAGCTAATGAGACAGGGTGAAGCTCAATGCACCTTAATTGAAAGGCCGAGTGGCGGTGTGAACCTATAAAGCGTGAGGAATTTATTTGTTGATTATATTTACAGAATTTAATTTGTAGACGTGGGCCGAAGCGGCACGTCACTGTGTTTGTTTAACACGTGCTATTTTGTTGAAAATATTTGAGGGCAAGGGATCCCGTATTATCTAGTTAATGAGATGAGATGAAGTCATGATCGCCACTGGAAGCGAATGTGACATACTATGCGATTCTGTATTCGAAGGAAATGATTTTGCACGCTTAAGAAAATAACGTCGTTTGGCTGGGTAATGATGGAGCCAGTTATGCTTTGGCCGAGTAAATGAGCCGAAATATGTTGAGAATAAAATGTTAAGAATCATGAATATTTCATGGATTAATAATCATGATGAATTCGTATGTATGCAATACCTATAGGGAAAATATGAGATCAGGGTGTAATACTATCAATAATAATTGTTTATAACGATAGCACAGCTGCTTAAACGCGATATTTAGTATTTTGGTCGCAAACATATGATCCATGTAAATAAGTCTTATTGACTCAATTCAAATTAAATTTAGCAAAACTGAAGTATTATTCGACATATGGTTTGAAGTAGACAAAACTGGTTCATCGCAAATGAATTCCCAAGCTGTAGACGCACATTATAATGTAGGTAGATATTAAGGTGTAAATGAAATTGTAAATAAACAGTTACACATGAAGAAACAATTTATGCTATACTGGTATTGAACTAAATAGTTTTGAATGGTAATTGTATAAGCATGAATGGTTTGAGTAGACCACCAAATATATATTAAGGGTGTATCTTTTTTTTTCTTAATGAATATTTATGTATGTCTATATTGCAGAAAGTGAGTCTATTTAACCTCAAAGAACGATCCCAGGTAAAAGGGATACATATCAGTGTTTACAATCTGAACATAATTGACGTGCTGGCAACACTCTCAGGGTTAACGTGCTCTAACCAAAATATTATAGCCATTTTTTTAAAGGCCACTATAGCTATGATACTAGCATTATATTATGCGAGAGGATTATAAACAAATGAAAAAATCCCTTGATTTTTCTATTTGATTATAGGGCATATGTGGCAAGTCATCCACACAGCCTCCTGTGTAAATCTAAATAAATCACTATCGGCAATAATAATCAGATAAAATTATAATATCATTTAATGAAGCAGTTACTGGACTTAGGTCATATTTATATTCAAATTGATCAGGGAAGCGAGTGGAACCTGATTATGTAGGAGCAAAGGCCATATAAAATGATCCAAAGAAGTCAGCATCAATGTAATCAAATTATTAGTTATTAAAGAGGGTACTGACAACTCAGGTAATGTAACCCTTTCTTTTGTTAAGACGGAAGTGGCTGACACATCATAATAACTTACTAATGACAAAATCCTTTGCTCGACAGATTGAGTAGAAATATCTTCTAAGTCTCCAGTTAACTGATTTATCGTGATAACCATAACCCATTGGCTAAATGTACAAGCGGGGGTTTTACCCTGACACAAACAACGCTAGCAAAAAAGTGTGGGAATATGGCAATTTTCTAGCGTCTGAAGCCTAGGAAAAAACCCAAGCCTAAGAAAAAAAACCCAAGCCTAGCTAATGTTTGTGACCCGACTGTACGTGAAGCCAGCACGGGAAAAAGGTCCAACCTCTGAAGGCGTAAATCGCCAATAATAAATTTGTAACCCCCCCCGGGATCAAAATAGGAGGGCGCATTAACCAATTATATGTTTCGTTATATGTGCCTGAGCACTGACCTTAGGTCCACTAGATCGAGGTAGTGGGAGTAACTAATTTACTAAATAGGCGAGAGAGGCTTCTCCTCGTAACTTTTCTCGTATAAAAATTACATCAAGTCACTTCTCGTGTACTATCAAACAAAGTCACTTCTCAAAAACACTTCGTCCTGAAAGTTAAATAAAGTCACTTCATATTTACAATTGCTTGCAGTTTATAAAAGATAAGAATAAACTACTTTTACCAGACATTCTTTACACATTAATTCTGCCCGACGAAGTCCTCGTGGAATCCCGAGATAAGAACCTCAACTCTACCGATTACCAACCTGAGCAACCTAAGTTCTCACACATGGAGAACTCCTTCAGTATTCCTAGTGTCACTAAATCCAATCTTTACCTCTTTACCCCAACAATAACCCTCCTCCATAGTGAACGTTAGTCACATTAAAATATATGATATTGCTCGTTTTCATGACATATAACTCATAACTATTGCTATGAAATAACTATTCGTTCCTAGTTCTTATATTTGCTTATTTCTAAAAATAATAGAAATTAAATGTATACAGTAATAAGACAAATACCAGGAATTATTTTCAGTGAATGACAGCATAAAAGCGGAACACCGTTCATGGTGAGAAAACAGTACAAGAAGTAAAATAAAAATTCACATAAATATAACCTAAAAATAGTGAAGACATTCATACGGCTGCTCCAAAAGTTAGATTAGAATCATGTTGAAACAGGATTACCAACCCAAACGCGTTTATATTATTAGCCATACACGATGCCAAACTCTGTGTTCTACAAACATTGAAAAACGTAAAAAATCGTAACTTCAAAAGACTGAGTTAACTACCCCAAACCGCTATCCAGCTACCTAAATTAACCGAAACATAAAGATAATGCTGTTTTTTTCACAACCTTAGATTAGATTTATACGAAATTAAAATTAATTTTCACCCTAATTATTGTATTTCTTTCTACCCAACAATAATATTCCGGCAAATATAATTTGTGGCACCGATACACATACACCGAAGATGGATACATTGTACTACTGTTATTTGAGAATTTCTTGTGATGTACGATAGTACGTACATATTACATTCAATAAATTTATCACTTCATTTTCACTTAAACCCGCAGTACACTTACAGATACTAGTTAGGCTATTAATGTAAAATAATGCCGAATCAAGCCAAAATACGTAGACATATTTTAAAATAGCGTATTCCTATAAACAAACAAGTACATACCACTTCAAATCGTCACATGTACAGAATCCAGCACATACGAAATCGTGAGCAATTTTCTCTTTATATTTTCAATATACGACTCTGAATTTAGTATTACCTAATTCATATGTATTGTATACGTCAAACATTCTTCATTTTAGCGAATTCCAGGGAATGGAAGTATTGAGCTTGTTCTCATGAAACATATCTACCTGTAATAGACACCGACAATTCCCATGAACAATAAATATAAACATATATAGTCCACCGCTGTGGTCTCGAGGTAGCGTGCTGCCTTGTCACGCAGCGGGCCCGGATTCGATCCCCGGTAGGGGCAGTTTTTCTGGGTGAGGTTTTTATCGGAGTTTTTCCTCACCTGTGACACAAATGACAGGAAAACTTTAAGGCCGAAACGGTCCCCGAAATCATATGGCCATCATCCTTATCATCATCACCATAATCCTTCACCGGTTTGGAAAGCAACGGGAAGCTACCACACTTACACAATTCCCTGGTAAAACTGCAAGCATAGCATCAAAATGCTTTGATTGCGGTGCAGGACCTGCCTTCGGGCAGAATTACTATGGATATATATATATATATATATATATAAAGCTAACGGAATTTCGACCGCATTTTTTTATTCATGGAAACCGAACTTAGCATATAGCAATAGATTAAAAAGTAAGGTCGAGTTCCTTAACCAGGAAAATTAAACCATTAGATGTAGGAGTTAATCTGAAGAGCACATTTTAACAATAGCTCTAGCGACTACAATTTTCGGTATTTCACAACGAACCTCGGTACATGAAATATGCAAATTGGTAATTATTTATGGATAAACATTGCTTATTTTCACTGCAGTACGACAATTTTAAGAAGCTGATTCTCCAATTTAACAATAGAATTATGTGTTCCGTAAACTAGTAAAATGGAACCATAATTTCGAACTCCTGAGGAATTCGCTTAGTTGACGCAGTTCCTGTGCAAAGGACTTTCAACATATTTTATGCCAAAAGAAATTAACGGGATTCGTTGTGAAAATCGAAATTTGCGACTCCTAGATATTTTTAAATTTTCGTTTCAGGTTAATTCTTATGCCTAATTATCCGATTTAATAAATTCGGCCTTACTTTTTAAATTAATTTTATATAATGAGTTTAGTTAAGAAAAGAGAAATTGCGGCCGTTAGATCGTTGACGCGATTTTTTTTGTCATGGTAATTTTGGTGTCTACTAGATAAAGATAGCTGAAGATCTGTAAAAATTTTTTTTTAAATATTTTTATGAGAACTACCGCAGTGGCTTTATTCTATCGGAATTCGCTACAATATACTAAGCGACATTTATTTGAAACGAAAAATGGTGAATTCCATCATAAGTATACATCAAGAATATTTCAAATCATGTAAAACTAACCTGCTTACCTGTGAATCGTAGGTCGCGAATTCAAACCCGGCCGTGGTCCATTTATTTTGAAGACCGAAAATCCTTGTTAGTGTTGATTATTTCTGAACGGAAGTAAATATGTCGATTCAATGTCATAGATTTAATCAATTTAAAGTATTCAATGCCCTCAGCAACATTTACCTTCATTTCATCCCCAGATTTCAAATATATTAAAAATCGTCGTTAAATATATATATATATATATATATCAGCCAACAAACGTGTAACATGACTTTCGCATTCTCGTATATTTAAGAATACATTTGTATATTTGTGATTTTCTATATTTATTTGAATAAATGTCAGTTACCAAAACATATACTATTAAAACGAATTATTTAGTAATTTCACTCCGTCTGTCACGTACGTCACAAAATGGCATCTTCGATGAACGAACAAGAAAAATGAGGTTAGGGATGAATTATATTTGTTCGGATTTTTAAGTTTTTAAAACGTTTCTTGTTTATGATAACACGTGGATTATCTTAACACGTACAATCA
This sequence comes from Diploptera punctata, assembly GCA_030220185.1. Classification (NCBI taxonomy): domain Eukaryota; kingdom Metazoa; phylum Arthropoda; class Insecta; order Blattodea; family Blaberidae; genus Diploptera; species Diploptera punctata. The sequence goes on along the minus strand of JASPKZ010003718.1, from coordinate 13,784 downwards.
CCAATTTAACTTGTCGCTCTTTCTTCAAGATCATTAAAACTGAGAAATTCATTTTATACAAACATTTTACTAATAATTATATCAATTAACTTAAAATCACTGAAGTCAATTAACATTTGTGTTTGGAACTGAATCGATGAGAGTTCGTAAGAAGATATTGCACAACGACCTGTAACTAAAGACACCAAAGGTAACTGTGTTCATTACGTTTATGTTACCAACTTACAAATTTTAAATTTTATTGGCATAATTTACCTGTAACATAATCGATAAATAAATAAAAAAACAAAATCGATTAAAATACGAATTCATTTAATATATCATAAGATGGGAAGTAGATTAGGTGGGAGTGTATAATAGTTGAAAGATACTTACGGAATTGAAGACAACCATTATAAATGGGATGTTTGTAAATTTTATAACAATAATATTTAGCCCAAGCAATACAGATTGCGAATACATTTTTGTAAATTTGCAGAAGAAGTGAAACTATTTATTACGTTGTAAACGTCGGTCATTTTTAATTTTCATTGAATGAGCAAAGAGAAATTTAAGTGCAACAAATATTTATTGATTTAACACAAAATATTTTAGGCCTGAAAAACTAAAAGCTAACCAAATGTAATTTAATCTGTAAAAGTATGAAATAGAATGTTATATAATGCAACGCCCCAAAATTATAAATATATTGAGATAATCTTCATTATCGACAAAGACGCACTGATATCGATGGAACTCCGTTAAAATCAGATGTAATAGCTAGAGTGGTCAGATAAGAAAAAGTTTCATGTTATGAAATAACAGATGTTAGAGTGGTCATGACAAGATATAGTCACAATTTTTTTTTTCATTTTTACAACTAAAATCTTCTAAAGATCATTAAATTCCATGTTCAAATACATTTCGTATACCGTTTTATCAACATTTGTTGCATTAAAATAGTATTTGAGAGGGTAAAAAGAATTCTGTTATTACTTTCCCTGCCGTATATTTACAAGATATTATCAAGAGTTCTGTTTTTAGATAGTAAATCTTACAAATTCTAATGAAAATGCAATTTATACTGATTTCTCATGTATTATGCCTTTATATCAAATACAGACTTATAAACAGATTTTTCTTTAACCCACTCGCTTCAGGTTTAAATGCTCACTGTAGTTCCCCCAAAAACATAATTTAAATCACCGTAAGTTATATTTTAAGACATTCAAAACAAACAAAAGATAACGGTACTTGAGATCTCAATAAGCGTGAATGCAAAAACACATTCCTCTTCTATTCATAAATGTTAACAAAATATTACCCCGCCTAGGGATGTACAAAATAGTGCAAAATATATAACATCAGAAATAAGCGAGTGTACCTCGTCTTCCGAGTTGAAGGCCATGCAACAGCCGGCGAGTCTACCTCGTCTTTTGAGGTGAATGGGTTAATTGACTGTTTTGTGAAATGTAATATATATGAGAAGAAAGCAGGGCAAACTGGCATTGAAGACCAATTGTCAAGCCGTACGTAACTCCACTACCACTAGTTAAACAAATCGATAATAATCGCTTATTACAATCATAGGTTATTACGTATTTGTTATTTGTGATTTAGTCCACCAAAATGTACTGACCTTTCCGCTAGGGACAATAAATTTAAATTAAAAATCTTGAAAAGAAAAATCCTTAAGTTTAGTTTAAAATTGGCATGTTAGATTGCGATTGGAATATTATAACCATACAACCAAATTTCATTGAATTTAACAATACTAGAAGTACGCCATCAGTGAATACCCAATAGAGAAGAATTTCAAAGATATATCATCATAAAGCCCGGATGTTTAATATTTTGGAATGTTTAAAAAAATGTCCTTAACATTCCCTTAAATTTCTCTTAAAATACGTAAAAGTGTAAAGAAATGACTTAGCGAAAATTATTAATTATCAGTAATTAACCATTTAATTACTAAGACAAATAATAATTATTTATTGTGGTTCCTGTTCTAAAACAAATTATGTTCTTAGTAGCAACATAAAATAATTTAAAAGTGTATAATTATCACTAGGTTAAAATCAATCGTATTAAACTAAAATAAAAAGTTATTAACTGAACATACATTGCAATACATAATGATCCTAATGATTAAAAGTGAAGGATCGGCGGGTTTCAGGTAACGCTGTTTTACACTTGAAGAAACTCCTCTCTACTTTCACAGATGTAATGAGTGCTTATTTGAAAAACGATATTTCACCGATTATTAAATATTCGTTAAAAATACACATTCTTAATTCTTTATCCGTCAAAATACAGGGTATTTCAAACATTTTCATCTAACACAAATTTGAATTTATAACTGCTTCCCCAATCTCTTCATTTACATTGTTCATACAATTCTCAGCACTATTGACTATGCAAAACACGTTATCCATGAAGGACATCGCATGTTAAATATTTATAAACACCCTAACAGTAATGCACAGAGAAAATAATCCAGCGAAGATAAACGTACTCGTAGAGATGGAAATCATGAAAGCAGCTCACCACAACGACAGCCTGATAAACGAAAACGAACCCAATACATGCAACCCCCTCTACCAGATCTTCAGTGAAACACCAGTTTTGAATCCTGCCGATGATGCGACAAGTCCCGAAAGCGCTACAGTTAAATGATTAATTAAGTTGAGGAGACGGACCTTTCAGGTGAATATTCCATAATTTTATATTAATTGATTAACTCGAATGACATTACCAATGAACATTTAATCATAGATTATTTAAAGCCGATATATAAAAGTGAGAAAAGTAAATAAAATGACCTGAAATTGCAAATAAAATCTGTAAAATGACTTTATAATTAAATGGGGAAAAATGCATTTTAATGACCTATAAAAACCTCATGTATCTAACATATGTATTGCATAATGTACTTAATTATCAATCTGCATCGTCGCTGACAACTCGTATAAAATATGACATTTCATACAAATTCGGGTGTTAATCATCATTATGAACATTTTAGTAGGATTTGTCGCCATGGTTTACTCAGAGTGATCTTGGTGAATCAACCAACGTCGTAGCCTTCCCAAATCTCTCTTTCCTCGCAGTTGATATAGTAGAGATAGTTTAGGTAATCATCCCCTTACCATCCTCAAAGTGTGTTGCTTCAAATTTTGCCCTCTTTCAAATCCCATGTCTTGCCCATCACAGAACAAGAGACTTAATTAGTCTTATTACTTCTGGTTTCCATAATAATAATAATAATGTGGCACACTATTAAGTAGTCTTCTGTATCACCTCCCTGTTCGTCTCCCTTTGTTCCATATATTTTCATATGAACATTATTCTCAAATAGGCTTTTCGTAATGTCATCTCATCGGTTCCCATCCACGTAAAATAACCGTAAGAATAACAATTTATATATATATATATATATATATATATATATATATTGAGAGAAGTAGATATGACGAGTGAATTTATCATTTACCCATAGTAAGAATTTAAACCTTAATAGATTATAAGGACCACAAAAAAAAAAAGAAATCATGTTAGAATCTACATTATTACTATATATTATTTAGTAAATCAACACAGATTTAAGTAATTTCAGCTTGTTTTTTTTTTCTATTACTTCTTTTTAAACTACGTATTAGGTATTAAATTGAACCAGCCTAAAAACAAATTATAAATTCAAGGATTCTGCCATAAATCTGTACTCTCACATCCTATTTTGTTGACTAACTTTAATACTTATTCTATATATAAACTATTAGAAAGGACAAGAGGTTGAAGGATAGTAACTTTTTTAAAATACACGAACAGCAAGGTATTGATCTTACAGTTTCATAATGATTAATATAGGACTAGTTTGGATGTGATATACCAATGTTTTTTTTTAAATAATAACAAAACGTTTATCAAATATGATTTATTACACCTATTTACAATGCTACAGCTACTCATGTTGTATATACAATTTTATATGTATCTTGTTCTATATATTACATGCATTAATTAAATACATTGTTTAATTAACATATTTCCAATATTAACAGCAACTCTGGTCATATTTACAATTTTCACAAACATCTTGTTGTATAATTTTCTATGCGTTACTGGCTTACAATTAAAAAAATAGGAATTATCATACTTGTAATCAAAGTACTTAGTAGTGAATATTTATTAATGTATCGTGTACAATTATAGAGAACAACAGTTTCAGAAGGAATGTTCAATGATATACATAGGTAAATATAAAACTTATATTAGATCCTCATTCCCTTCTTGGGTTTGGAGACTGGTTTCTTCCATTGGGTCGAATGGGATTTGCTCTTCCTTCCAGACTTTTTACAATGCCGCATAACGTCCTCGCCATTCACTGTGTTATCAACAAAATCTTCTGTAAATAAAAAGGAGATAAAAACAAATTAATATATGTAATACAGGAACAATTGCAAAAATCCTGTGCTATAAACAATATATTTTTCTTAATGTATGCACACTTAATGTTTCGAGGTATAGGCCTGCTTCCAAAATCCTAATTTTTAATTTATGTGTCAAAATCGAATCTGTACCCAGATTCGTGTAATATTAAATTATTGTACAATCCTTAAGCAAAATCTATGGACTTGAGTGTTATTCAGATTATACTCACTGTTTTAAGTTACTAATCGAAATGACCGGGATGACAATTTAAGATCAACCCCATCCTGAAATCACCATAATTAATTAGAAACTAACTTTTGACTTAATTATTAATAAATTAATTAAGTAACGATGCTTACCTGTGATAAATGTCACATGATTTTGCTGAAGTCCATTCAAAGATGTGAAAGGTTGGTAGACATTCTGTGTATCGCGACGAACTTCTACTCTTGGTGGGCTGATACGTTGAATTCTCTGTCTGCGAAATTCAGCTTTCAATCTAGCTTTCAGCACAGAATCTGAGCGGCAAAGAGCAAGCCATCTTCTGTTCACCCTTGATGCAGATAATAAAGTGCGAGAATCCAGATTCCTGTAAAATAAATATTTTAGATAAGGTACTGAAGTTTGGACAGTTAAGAAACATTTATAAATTTTAGAATGTGAAATTAATTTCTACATACAAAATTTCCAAATTGTATTTCCTGTTAACAAAAAGTAATATATCAAATATTCTGATTTTTTACTGTCAGTAATGAATCACTAAATAATATAAATAACACATAACCTAACTTAATAGCAAATAAATTGTTTAAGAATGTTTGTTACTTTACACTTCTGTTATGAATTCAAATAGGTGCATAAAACTAATTTATAGATCTTACTTTGAACATAAAATATCAATATACTTATGAAATTAATTGTAAAGCACCGTTGAGGTTATGTATTAAGTTGTTAAAATAAAAATAATACCTGACGTACTAGTCGTCCTCAATTACATTAAATTTCTGTATAAAAATCTTCGTCAAGTAATTAAAACTACGAAGGCCTTTCAGAATCTTGTTACATGTTCCAAATTAAGTGCAGATGATGGTACATGATTCTACGGAAATTTAATTTAGTTATGGACGATGATCTATCAGGTACTTATTTTAAGATATTAACATTTTATAAAACATCAGTTCCAAGTACACTAATTTGGGTGTGCAAATTCAAATAATTACGAAATTAAACATACCTCAATATCATAATTCCAATTTCAGTAGGAAGCTTCCCTACAATATCGTAGCTATTTTCTTCAAGTTCAGCTGCTGAACTCACTCCCATCACCAACAACAAGGAATAAACACTCTCCATCTTCACGCTTGTAGATACAACCAGCAGTACTTCACAGGTAGAATATCTCAAGAGAAGTGAGACGCTAGCGCCCGCTAACCTCCTTTTATACGATTTTAGCTCGCTCTCTTAACCAATCAGAATGAAGCCTACTAAGACATTTAGACCAACATCATATTACCATGATACTAAACTCCAAATTTTAAATGTAAGATTAACAAATATTTAGAGCAAATGGAAACAAACAAAATTGTAATATATTAGGTAATAAAAATATATGTAGTTTTCTGACCGTTTTTATTCTGGAATCTTATTTAACATACCATATTATGAAATCTAAAATTATTAAATTTATTTTAAAAAATTCAAAAATGTAATAACATGAATAATGCCATGAAAGAAATTACTCTTGATATGTTTTGAAATTTTCCTCGAAATATAACAAACAAAATTGTACAGAACATTTTTTTCAGAAGGCTCTTCCAACATCGCTATTTTATCAATTAACCTACGACAAATTATATTTACTAAAATTATTTTTTTATTGGATATGATTCGTTGAAATACACTTCTATATACCACGAAAGGAACATAATTATTGTTCATCTTAGAAATAAAATGAAACTCTGGTGACATGCAAAGTGATTCTTATGGATTCATGTAGTATAATGCAGTAATTATTCGGTTTTAACTATATATATAGCCATTCGTTAGTGACAAAAGTGTATTAATTGTATTATTGATTTTTATGTTCGTGCTATTTTGTGAAATTTTAATAGTAGTTGTGGCAAGTCCTCCACACAGCCTCCTGTGTAAATCTAAATAAATCCCTATCGGCAATAATAATCAGATAAAATTATAATATCATTTAATGAAGCATTTACTGGACTTAGGTCATATTTATATTCAAATTGATCAGGGAAGCGAGTGGAACCTGATTATGTAGGAGCAAAGGCCATATAAAATGATCCAAAGAATCAGCATCAATGTAATCAAATTATTAGTTATTAAAGAGGGTACTGACAACTCAGGTAATGTAACCCTTTCTTTTGTTAAGACGGAAGTGGCTGACACATCATAATAACTACTAATGACAAAATCCTTTGCTCGACAGATTGAGTAGAAATATCTTCTAAGCCTCCAGTTAACTGATTTATCGTGATAACCATAACCCATTGGCTAAATGTACAAGCGGGGGTTTTACCCTGACACAAACAACGCTAGCAAAAAAGTGTGGGAATATGGCAATTTTCTAGCGTGTGAAGCCTAGGAAAAAACCCAAGCCTAAAAAAAAAAAACACCCAAACCTAGCTAATGTTTGTGACCCGACTGTACGTGAAGCCAGCACGGGAAAAAAGGTCCAACCTCTGAAGGCGTAAATCGCCAATAATAAATTTGTAACACCCCCGGGATCAAAATAGGAGGGCGCATTAACCAATTATATGTTTCGTTATATGTGCCTGAGCACTGACCTTAGGTCCACTAGATCGAGGTAGTGGGAGTAACTAATTTACTAAATAGGCGAGAGAGGCTTCTCCTCGTAACTTTTCTCGTATAAAATTACATCAAGTCACTTCTCGTGTACGATCAAAACAAGTCACTTCTCAAAAACACTTCGTTCTGAAAGTTAAATAAAGTCACTTCATATTTACAATTGCTTGCAGTTTATAAAGATAAGAATAAACTACTTTTACCAGACATTCTTTACACATTAATTCTGCCGACGAAGTCCTCGTGGAATCCCGAGATAAGAACCTCAAACTCTACCGATTACCAACCTGAGCAACCTAAGTTCTCACACATGGAGAACTCCTCCAGTATTCCTAGTGTCACTAAATCCAATCTTTACCTCTTTACCCCAACAATAACCCTCCTCCATATTGGCTCCCTAACGTGCGGGCAGAATAGGTCGTAAAAGTAATACACGAATAGAAATCAACGGCAGAACGACTAAGTCCCACGACCACGAGGCAACCAGGACAGAGAAGATGATGGCAACAAGCAGACAACCCTGGATGCGGAACGAGAAGACAGCAACTGAAGGAAGGAAGCAGTAAGTGACACAACAGCAGAATAAGCATTTTTTTTACTTTTTTCATATATAAGAAATCAAAAATATTACAGTGATTTAACGGAAATATATCTGTCTGTATTTATGTTGTTAAGAAGTAGAGAATAGAAAGGGGCAGGCAAATATAGATAAAAAAATGGATAAGAAAGACGAATATGACAGGGAGAAGGCGTGTGGGCAAATGATTGAAGGAGAGAACGAAATTGTAAGGATGGGAGAGGATAATGAAGATGGTAGAGGCAACTCAGAGCAGGACACAAGGAGAATATGACAGGGAAAGAACAAGTAGACAAGGAACCTGAAAGAGTGAGTACAGAGAACAGTCAGAGTAGACAAAATACTGATATTAATACAGTTTTAGAATTGTTCATGAAACGAAACGAAGAATTATTTGAAAATCAAGGTAGAAAGAAAACAGGAATTAGAAACACTAAGGGATGAGATGAAAAAAAATAGAGAGATGTTAGAAGCGAAAATAAATGAATCGTCAGCATGCGGTAGAAATAAAGATAAATAAAATGGAACAAAACTTATTAAAGACTTAGAGAAAACAGGGTAATAAGTCAAATGAGAACAGAGATGAACAATAATATAATAACGTTACAAACTAACCTAGGGGAGAAACAGGAGGAACTACAAGGGGAAATAAAACGAGTCGACAAGAATGTGCTCTGTAGGTTGGAGAACGCGGACAAAAGGGTGAATGATATGGTGTGTATCTGTACAAAAGCTAGCCGACGAACAAGAAACACTAAAACTCCAAGTAGCTCAGAAAATTGTGGAGCAGGATAAACGCTCAGAAATGGATCGAAACAATAGTTGATTCTAGATTTAACGAGTTAGGCACTAATATAGAACAGAAATGCTAACGAAATCAGCAAACTAAATGATGAAATAAGCGTCCTCACAGAGAAATTAATAGCGGATGTCAAAAAGATAGGACCCCCGAAAATGAATCACACGCGTCGGAGAGTGTTTTCTTGGACGACGGCTAACCACAAAGCACGTGCGCATACAGAAGTACTAGGGAACCCGGAGATCGCTACTAGTTCTGTGGTGCATACTAATGTAAGCGAACCAGATAGTATACACGGGTCAGCCGCGTACTACAATTCCTCTTTCATTGATATCCATTGCCGAAAAATAACGAAAGTGAAACAAGCCCCATCCAGTTCATTGAAGAACTGGAAACTATTTCAAAATTAAATGTATGTATATGTATATTGTTAAAAAGTGCCTGAAAGGCAACAGTCTTATGTGGTTCGAGGTTACTTTATCCACTGATGCTCCATACGAGACATTTAAGCAAACATTCCGTAACAATTTTTTTAGTTACGAGAAACAAATGGATATAAAATACGAGATACGCAATGGGACATATGATAGGAGGAAAAACTTGACGTACAGCGAGCATTTTCTGCCTTGGCTAAAAAGTCAAACTTATCTCGCCGAGTTACCCTGAACCAGAATTCGTACGAACGCTAATCTCAACCATTATCCGCAGGCAATTAGGCACAGCTTGCTAATCGCGCGCGTTAGCACATACGACCAAATGATAGAAATGCTAACTATCCTGGAAGCGGGCGACAATAGGGGTAACAATCGAAGTGGAAATAGGGAAGGAGGAAATAGCAGGGTAAATACAGTAGGAACAACTCGAACTCCGGACCTAACCGTTCAGACGAGAGGGGGGCAGCCGCGCCCGACATACGGAAGAACAATGACCACTATCGAGGAGAGGACAGGAGATTTAGTAATATGCAGGTAACAATAGACAATATAGGAACGAGAATAGGGACAACAATGGTTATGGTAGAGGGTACAAGGATCTCAGAAGGGACCAGAGGGGTAGAGAACCTAGGGTCAACATGATAAACATAGGAGAGGAGTGCAGAGGGCCAACGGAACCAGATTTATGGAAATATAAGGGACCATAGATACATTCCAGCACAGAGGGATACGATTATGACCGCACATGCACAAGGCCAGGAAATGAACCAACGTACTAATCAGGTATATGTAAGCGAGGACCTGGATAGAAACCCAGCGCAGACACGAGAAGGCGAAAACCAAATTGAAAGAGAGGGTCATGGATGAATCCGAGAGCGGTATCTATGAACCATATGCGCGGAATGGAGGGGAGGCCAGCTCGAGTACAAACAGCGGCCGACCTTTAAACTAATACCGGATTGCGTTAAAGCAGGGCCTACCGCGATCCTTGGCAACACACACCAACTGTGGCCCATAGCGCCCGATGTTACGATTAAAAGTATCAATGTCGAAACAAAACCTATTGAGAATTTGCCTTACGTCTATGTGACGATAAATAAAAAACCACACCTAGCCCTAATAGACACCGGCTGCACGACAAACGTAATCAGTGAATCCTTCTATCACAGCCTGAGTAGGGAAAATTGCAAGATGGCTGCGGATACCATTGTCGAATATATCTGCGTCGACAGCCATAGGCAAAAGTAAACAAAGGATTAAGATACAAACGATGATAAGGATAACTATAGAAGGGGTGGATTTTGACATACTATTCATGGTTGTACCAAGGCTTTCCGCCAATATAATATTCTCTACAGAAATGTTTGAAGCGTTTAAATCTGAATTGATTTCCTTGGCCGAACTTTAACACTTAATTACGATGGGAGTAAGATAATAGCCCCTATAATTGACAATAGGCTTCCAAATGACGCAATGGAGATAGACGAGTTAATGAGGACGCCTTTTTTATCGAGAAAATAGTAATAAGTAGTGAGCTAGACGAATATGACAGGGCCCCCGCAGTATATTAATATGATGAAAGCATGAGCGCAGTTAATGATGATTAAACGAAGTGTGGGGAGATTGGAATAAATGAATTGTACGTCAATTCGGTTAGCAAATTTGATAAGGAAGCAACGAGGGGATAATTTAGGGTATAACGAGGGAAAGGTTCGAGGCCAAGGTACTCGAGAGTGAGGGGTGAGTGACAGCCAGAGGGAATCTTTGAGACAACTGCTATTACGCAACATACAAACATTTGATAGGAAAGCTGGAAAGTGCAACTCCTTTATGTACAAGTTCGATATTATTGAACATGAGCCAGTCAGATTGAAGTCTAGAGCCCATACCTATAAATATCATGGAAAGAGCAGATGCCGTAATAGCACAAATGCTCGATCACGGTATCATTGAGGACTCCCGGTCACCATACCTATCCCACATTAATTGGGTAGCTAAGAAGAACGGAACCCTAGAATGACCATAGACGCAAGGCAAATCAACACCTATATCGTGCCGGACAACTATCGCATAGAATCGGTTGATATTTCATTGGCAAGAATCAAGCGCGGAAATTCATATCTACCATTGACTTTGTGAGAGTTTCCTCCAAGTGCCTTTGGACCCATCGGTTAGAAAGTACACGGATTCATACATGCGGGCCGTAGTTACCAGTTTTTCCCGCTGCCCGTATGGCGTCGCACATCGTCGAGTGCACTCATAAGGGCACTAAGGTCCATATTCGGTGGCGATATAAGTAAGTCTGTGGTCCGTTTCTGCGATGATCTACTGATCATAACAGAAACTTTCGAGGAGCATCTAGCCGAGATCGACCATATCCTATCTACGCTACGGGACACGGGATGACAGTGAACCTCGATAAATCAAAATTCATTAGGAAACAGGTGGATTTTTAGGTTACCTCATTTCTGAAAATGGAATAGGACCCAGCCCTGATAGGGTAAAGTCGATCCTGGCTATTCCTCCCCCGAGAAATGTAAAACAAGTGAGAAGGTTCCGGGAATTTTATGTATTACACTAATTTGTAATAAACTACTCGCGCGAGGTAAGCCCCGTGCGAGAGTTATAAAGACGGGAACACGATGGACTTGGAACGAACAGTTACAAGCCACGTTGGCCAAGGTCAAGGAGCTATTCGCAACTGCCTTCTACTACAAAAGCCCGACAGTCGCTTGCCTTTCATATTTACACGGATAGCGTCACAGAGTGGACTGGGTGCATATTAACCCAGGTAGAATCCAGATGGTAATATCAATTCGATAGCTACCGCGTCCCGGGCGACTACCAACGTAGAGAAACAGGGCAATGGTCACGGAGCTGGAGTTGGCGGCTATTTATTCGCCACCCAGAAATTACGTTCGTACATTTTCGGACATAGGACCATTGTACATTCGGACCATATCAGCATCGCATTCCTAAATAGGTGCAAGTTGGGTTCGAACAAGACCAGCCGGTATATATCGGAAATTTCAGCTACGACGTGGAGATCAAATATATTGCCGGAAGCGAAAATGTTTTGCAGACATGCTGTCACGCCTCAGTCACGTGAATAGAAATCCGGACTACGTCGGAAACTCATAATCGCGAGGTGCAGATTATGAGGACAGTCGTCCATGTGAACAAACTGTTCTGCAGGGACCTTATGAATATGAAAACACAACAGGAAATGGGCCCGGATTTAACAGCCTGAGGAAAAAGGCCAAGGATATCGCCGACGCAAGTGATGGCGGACACTTATGGGATGCTCGATGGAATACTTTAAGGAAATGTGGGAGGGTCGAAATTGCCTGAGAAAGCAGTAGTCCCTAGGCACCCGAGGAGCCACTCATAAAAGAGTTCCACGCAGCGTTTAATTCACGCTGGATGTGACGCGTTGCATTAACCTATCGCAATATTTCTACTTTAAGAGACTGCATAAAAAAGTAAGACAGGTACCGCAACATTGACCTATGTCAGAGTTGTAAAGTTTCAATATACGTTTTCGGGTTTCTCCACAAAATATAATAGAAATAAACTAACAGTCTGGTAACAATCGTACCCACGGACCCATGCCTACTGGAGAAGAGGGTATAGGCATATCTTGTCGTGGGGACACGTTTTTAATTTCGCAATATATCCGATGAAAACAGTGCAACACAAGGCTGTTTAAGAAAACTCTTTTATGATTACGAACACAATCTGGGAAATCGATGCAAATTTTGCGATAACGATTTGTTTATGGAGCGCGAAATTTCGAGAGGATTGAGCAAGAGGGTACAAAGTATCATGTTCTCATTTCATGCCTCGGGAAACCCACGGAGAGGTTGAAAAGGAGATCACTACGTTCAGGATTTGGCCTTAAAAGAATCAAATTGGGTAAGATCTATCCCCCACATGAGCACATGTTGAATTACGCTGCCATATGTGACGGATCCGCACCATTACTTTGAGAAGGGGCTGCAACCGGACAAATTAGTCGCTAAGTACCTGACGCGATCAAATCGATGATGATCACTTACGATGAACAAAGATGCGAAGAGCATTCCATAGGACGCGGACACTGCGGACAAAAGAAAGAAGCGGACCAAACGCTCTAGCAGTTTGGCACACGTTATCGGCGACAAAGTGCTGGTAAGGACCACACGCATTGACAAATACGCAAGGCTAACGCAAAACGGATTTATATGGAAAGGGCCAGGGCTCATATCCAAACAATCGGCCACACACGTAGAGTAAAGTGCGACGGACGGGGACAAGTTATGGGACGTTACCACTTACAGAACTCAGGCCATACAGGCGAAGGCGTGACGCGGTAGCGAACAAAGCCATTGTTCGTAGCAAACTTATGTTATGGTATGGAGAGTGACAGTGGCAAGCTTCAAGATCGAGAAAATTAAAATGTGAATAAATTACATGCGTGTGTTCAGAGTTTTTTGCGTGTGAGCGTAGTATCGCAAAAATTATATAATATAGTACAGGAGGCCTTGCAGTTTAAAGACTGTGAAATTAGACATAATAGTATTAGGGTGGACAGACGGACAGTGAAGTGAAACTCGAAAAAAAAAAGGAGGGAAGATTTTACACGTAAGAATGACAAGTAATGGATATTACGTATTAGGATGTCTTGATTTACATATTGTATTGTTGCACAGGTAGGCACTACGTTATTTGGGACGAGATAAATGTCCATGTAAACGCTGAA
>JASPKZ010003716.1:45000-109066 GCA_030220185.1 Diploptera punctata | reverse complement strand
CCTATACTGACTAGAAAATCGTCTACTTCTGTGATTAGCACATGTGGTAGATGTGAGTCCAGCAGCTGGCTGGTAGGCCAAGAGTCTTCTAGGCCTATAGCGCCGTGGAATTAAGAATCATTTACAGACTAATACTTAAGAAATCTGTAAAATTGTTGTTGATTGTTATACATATGATAGCTACTTACTATTAAAACACACTGTACGTATATCTTAAACATAATTATGTTGTATTTGATCAGCTTCATGGTCTTGTGGTCAGAGCTTCCGATTACAGTTCATGAGGTTCCGGATTCGATTCCCGATTTGATCACAAGATGTTTCCTTAAAGGAAATTATTCCTGTGATCGCCCACAGTTTGGAATTTAGGATAAGTTTAGGTTTAACGATTCTTCTGGTGCTTAATTATCATTTATCGCCCATCATATCATCGGAGTTAAAAAAACGTAACTTCGTCTTCAAGGCGCCCCAACCTCAGAACTGGGTTAAAATTCTGCCAATGCCAGAAGAAATATAGTAAGATATCTGACATTGGACAAAAAATGAAAACTAATTAAAAAACTGTTTTAGCGTGAATGTAAAGATTTTACAGTTGGCATTTATCTACTGTATCCACTAATAGTCATAGCGAGTTCGATCATTTAGAGAGGTATTTTCGAGGTTTTCTCGGTGTTCTCCCATTTACCAAATTTCATCCAATCAATACTCTTCATCCCTCTTCCCTCCTCTATCATGTAATTTCATCTTCATTTATTAATTTCATAAACACTTCATCTCATCTCATTTACGAAAAATTGTAACCATAATTTGAGGGAAGCGCATTATAAAGGGGATGATTGGAAAACGTTAGTTCAGGATAGGAATGTATGGATAGCTTATATCCGCGGCCATTGGCTTACGGAAATAAACTACATTTTCTGAATGGCTTTCAAAGTTTACAAACTATAAAATTAAAGGAGCCAGGCATAACTTTGGGGAAATTCATTATATATAAAATAAAAACAATTTACTTTAATAGTAAATCCGCTTAAAGAGTCAACAATCAATCTGGGATGTAAATTAAAACCACAGATGCCAATTGAAAAGATAAAACAAGACATTTCCAAATTGATCCTGACAAGTGTTTCACCCACGAACAAGGCATCGTCAGGATTATACCATCAAAGTACTGTTTATACGTCGATGTGATCATCCTGATGATGCCCTGTTCAAGGATGAAACATGTGTCGGGATTAATTTGGATATGTTTCTTGTCTTGTTTTATCACTTATACAGGTATCTGTGGTTTTAATTAGATAGATTTGCATCCCAGATTGACTGCTGACTCTTTTAGCGGAATTACTACTACGATAAATTGTTTAATTTTTATAACTTTAATTGACTTTATTCATAATTAGAAAGTAATGCGGTGTAGCTGATTAATTCTCTCCTCTGATACTGTGTATTTAGCAGCCTAATAGCCCTATCCCCCTATTTGTGTAAAACGTTCCCTCGTTGATCACATATTTAAAAAACTAATCTAAACTCTAGTGCACCATCGTAATTACTTGTAGGATTATGTCCTGGCACAGAGAATAACCTTACATGTATTGTGTGGTAGAACATGACATGTTAAATAATGTGTTTAGAACAGCAATGCATTTTCAAGGTTTGTAAATTGTAAGTTCACTGTCAAGGATATCTGAAACCGCATGACAGGATTATCTAATCTGCGCAGGTCTCATGAACGCATGTATTACAGTTAAGGTCATGTATATACACCTCTAACAATATGTGTAAACTAACGATTTTAAATTACATCATTCTCTCTAACAATAATATAGGCCTAAATAGCAGCTCAAGCTGCAAGTTTATACATGAATGAAATTATTCTAATTAATAATATTATTATGTTATAGGATATATTTAATATTCATGAACATAAAACGAATTACTCCCTTTTCTGAAATCATATTTAAAGAGAAAAAATAACTCGTTTATTATCGAATAGAGGACATATTGATTACTTTTTTTAGGAATTAACACCATGAATTATTATCTATTTATGTAATTTTTTTTCACTCGCCTCATATTTTTCTTCTTCTTAAACTAGTTTCGGAATTATCTTCTGTTCTATCGTCAGTATTTCACGACCGTTGTTTTGTCGTCTTGAAGAGCCGTCTCAAGAGATTAGTTTCAGAAGAAGAAGAAAATATGAGGTCAGTGATAAAATTGTACATACGTAAATATAACAATTGTAGATTAATGTTTAATTAATTGATTTTTAAAATTAATTTAATGTTATCTATCTATTTATTTTGCTGCTGGTTTCTAGTCTTATATAACTCAGTCCACACTAATAATATTATATTTTATCTTACAAGGGAACTGTCAACCATTTCATGCCGAAACCTACCTTGAAATATTATAATCCAGTGCCAAATCTCTCATTTAAATTATAGGAAGTAATACAACTCGTGAATTGGTAGATTGGAAAATCAGCACTACCTGCCCTCCGCGCCGCGTCCCCCTCACTCCACTTCGCTCTTACACTTGCAGGAAGTTCAACTGCTCCGTACAACATCCATCCAATTGCTGCATTCTAGCTTTGATATCTGCGCCTTTCACTTCAAAAGGCGATTTTTTTTTTTTGGCACGGCCTTTGTATACAACAACGCTTCTCTGGGATACATTTCAAGGTAGGTTTCGGCGTACATTTGTTAACCGTTCCCTTGTTAGATCTAATGGATCAACAATATATGAAAATAGCCTAAATATACTCTCTCTCTCTCCACCTTAGTTTAACATATACTTAGCAGTTACTTTTATGTGCCTTACGCCACACGGGCCGATCATGTACACGATCTGTTTGGAGAAGATTTTTAAACAGTAGATCATACACATAGGTTTTGACCACACAGGGACACGGAATTCCTCCTTGGGAGAGTGATCAGCTTGCTACCAATACCACCTCCGAGAAACACGAAAAATGTAAGATAAGACAAACAATTTACTCGTGTATTCATACTAAACAAGGCGAATATGATATGGATGATTGTGATGACCAGAGAGTATTCGGAGACTATTTTGGTCTTAAATTTTTTCTGAAATTTGTCTTTTATAGGTGAGCAAAACCCCCAAAAGGAACCTCATCTAGGAAATTATCCCGATCAGGAATCATACCCAGACCCGCTGCGTCTGAGACAACGATGTTACCACTAGACCATAGCAGTGGACTGCCTAAGTATACAATTAATTCAATTTCGTACATATTTGCATATATCAAATGGATCTACAAATTGTCAACACATGCAATAATTAAAATTCACATACTGTATAACACACTCCGATACTAAGTTTTCTACACATGACTAAATAACATTACAAAGCATTAATAATCACATGGAATGTGAGCTAAATAAAATTTAACTATGATAGAAATATGGATAATTTTCATAGTAATTGTTCTATAAATTAACCGTTAAATTTGTAAAACAGTAATTTCTGGTATCAGTTATTTAATGTGATGGACCGCCCTGAAAACGAAATCGTACATAACTATTATTATTATGTATATTGAGTAATTCCACACATATTTCAGTAATTTCTTATCGTTAGCTTTCCTCTGTTTTATTAAAGTATTAGATAATTAAAACAATTGATGTTTCCTATAGGATACATTACGAAATTAAGGGTTAAGCACCCTTTTTATCACCAATAACATAAATAATACGAGATTTGATTCTTGTTTTAACAGAACTATAACATCAAACTGTTCATGGAACCCATTTATTCATAAAAACCAATGACGAGCGTTGAACTCTCATTCATCAAAAGTATAAAATAATGAATGACACGACATGAGACACATGGATTGAGCTATTATTAAAGTAATTAACAGCGTGTGGCAAAATATGTATTATATACTGATTTTCCTACCTGTTATCTCTTAAAAGCCTTATAAAATATTAGATTTTTTAATTCAGGAACAAACACACAATTCAGCATAGCTCTGTAGTACGGAAATTTCAAAGGTCTAGTTCTAATAACAGTTTTCAGCATTGACAAACACAAAAAATGAAGAAATAATATATGAATATGTCCAACGCTTTGATAGAGACACATCTTCATTATTTCGGACGCTCAGAACCCGGGTTCGATCCTAGATCGGATCAAGTTTCCTGGGCTAAATTATTTTCGGGGTTTTTCTTCATCTGCAAGACAAAATCATGAAGAAGAGTTCAGGTCCAAATAGACGTTGAATACATCTGGTCACATATTATCACCTATATCATATTCGCCATTTTTAGTATAAATGGCATGGCATCAGTATGATTACTTATCTAAAGATGCTCTCCAGGTACTTGTGTGTCAAAAGTGTATGTGATCCAGACTTAATAACCTAGGCTAGGAAAAAGATTAAACCAGCACAAGATAATGGTAAATTACTGATTGGAACTTTTACTCATTTGATACAAGCTCACTCTCCAAAAATAAATAAACGTTAAGTGTGTCCTATTGAGTGGAATATGATGTGATGTCAAACGCTAGATCAAACATCCCATCGGAAGACAATATGCATATACCCCATACGTCCCTTGTGGAGCTATGTGTACTCCCCTAGTGGGGATTTCTTGACCAAGCTAATTCAGTTATTATTATTTCCCTACATATGTCAGTGTGGTCATCACATCTCCTCAAACCGGACAATACTAAAGAGTGTTTATATTTGCTACTAGTTGAATAGAATCAGCTTATTAAAAGCGTACATTTACATTATTGAAATCGATGTTTTTACTAGTATCTAACATACTCGGATCTGATTCCGATTTTCTCTTCTTCAAACTTGGCCGGGATCGATGGATTTTTCAGGGTTTAAAAAGCCAGAGTTTGGCTTCCTTCGGAAGGAAAGTAAATCTGTAGTTCACGTGTCGTAGACTTACGGCAAGTAAAAGAACCTCAGGCATGAATTAAGAGGCATCTGACCTAAATGTGTCGGCCATTTCACGTCCAGATTTCAATTGCGACTTTAATTATCTTAGTTTAAAGAGCGTTGTTAAATAATAGCTAGCAAGTTATCGAGCTACTATTACAAAAATAAAGATAAATGCAAGAACATATTTCTTTGACAATATAATTAAGCAAGAATTTTAATCTCAGTCTTTGAATAATAACAAAAATAGGTAAAATAAAATGCACAATAAAAAGTAATCACCTCACCAAAATAAATAATTTTAGCTTCAGTTGATGAACTGGAAATATTTGATGACTAAAGAGCGTAGAGCTTTTCTTGTTAAATGAAGTAATATTAAAACTCTTCATTTCGATCTAGTAAGCATTAATACACGTCCAATACAGTTCCGCTTTGGAGTGAGATGCGACTATTATGTGACCGAATAACACAATGAATTACTTGAATGACACTGACTTTCATGTCGTTCATTTATAGATAGATATATTGCCACAGGAATGAAAATTATTAAAATAATTATAATGTGAAATTGGACTTCGGATATCCTAAAACGTCAGACTTATTCAAATGTGATCAAACGTAACAAAAAGTAGAGCATAGGTGGGCAAACAGTGTTCAGATAGTGTTGAAATTCACAATGGGTTAAGGCAAGAGGATGCTGTATCTCCTCTACTATTAAATTTTGTAAAATTTTGACATAACAATGTTGCTGAGAAATAAGTCAATTTGAGACACTCTGTAGAAGCAATATTCTACATTAATGTATATGGATGTAGAATAATTTACAATATTTAGTAACACAAAACATGCATATTAACTTAGTCGATGTAGCGCTTCGCTTTCACGACAGCAATAAAAACGTGTATTGCATTATATGATTAGCCTAATGGTCTTATTACATTTCATATAAAATCCGATATACATTTTTTTCTTACACAATTTCTTATTTTTACTTGCAAAAAAAATTAGTATGTTTACAACACAGCATGTGTAAAATTAGAACAAAATGTGGAATAACTTTTAAATCTACCTTTATTGAAAAATTAGGAGATTAGCTGACACTCTTGAAATTACGCTTTTGCATTGGAAAAGTGTGTATTTATTGTTACAAAACATTAAAAGACGTTGCTCTGTAATTTTTTTAGCAGAGTATTATGAATGGTTTGAAATGTCAGTTGAATGAACGAAGAAAGGCTGGCCAATAAAATGATCAATTATAACCCATAAGGGCATAGATATTGAATACGACCAGCTAAAATATATTATATCCAACAACTATCCAAGACAGAAAAGATCAGAATTGGTCTAAACCATGATGGAAGATGATTTTTAATTTTTTTCTACTCCTAAAATATGGGGTAATTATACTTAGGAAAGCTGATTCATTATGGGACCTCAAAACTAGCAGTTCAAGTACTCAGTTTTTTCTTAAAATATAACTCCAACATGTTACCTCGATTATTACCAAGAAGTCATTAAAATATTTCATGATTAAGGAAAATGATTTTGTTAGCTTTTAAATTCAATTGAATGAGCGGTTAGGACTTCTAAGTAATTAAAAAATGTAGCATTTATACAATGGACATGTTAGAACTCGACCTAATTAAGCCACTTTTTCTACGTTGTGGCGGCTCCGTGGTGCACGCGGTTAGACGCTCGCCTCTCACTGCTGGGGTCCCGAGATCGAGTCTCGGTCACTCCAAGTGGGTTTCGTGGTGGACGAAACGGAGTTTGGGCAGGTTTTCTCGGGGTTTCTCCCATTTTACCCTGCCACAAATTTCATTCCACAATTTATCCATACTCGTCTCATCCAACTCGTTTCATTTCATTCATCCGCCCCTGTGACGGTGCGTCAGGTGCGGTCGGCCGGCGCCCTTGTAGTTCACAGACCTCTATAAATATAGTGGCTTCATTCTCATCTCATTCCTCGACCCGACTCTGAGTTGAGGGTATTTATTACTTTTTGTACATTGTCCATTATTTGCCGATAAAGCCTATACTATATATTCCAAGTAAAGATATTTATAATGCAGCAAGTATACTTATTGGTGCACAAATTAAACTTTTATCATAAGTAATGCCACGAGTGATTTCCAAATTATCGATAAATTCACGACTCACGAAGTGAGGAGTGGACTTATCTAGAAAATTTTGGAAATCAAGAGTGGCATTTGTTAGGACTATTTAAAGAATAAAATTAAGCTATTTACCCACAAATCATTATTTAAATATAGTTATTTTAAAATATTTATGTATTAAATGTAAATGGCGATGTTTGAAAACAAATGAGAAACGTTATGTTTCACTTGTCATCACTGCAACCAGATCATATTATTCATTGCCAAAGGATCCCAATATTGTAAAAATGCGCCCAAGTGGAGAAAAAAATGAAACGCATCAAACTGTATATTAATTAATTTGTGATGTCCTGTTGTGTAAATATTTCAAATATATTTTTCTGGAACGTTATTGCTTGGGAAATAATATGATTAAGAAAGTGCAAACAGTGGTTTCTTTTTTTTTTTGTGGTATAATAAATTGCTACAAGTGTTTTTATATTATATTCCGCAAGCACTATCTTGTGACATTCGTGCACTATATATACAATCTGGTACCCACATGCATTGTAGGATTCTTACATCTTAATATATAAATTGTTATATTCAAGGTATTTCTTAGAGAGTCAGTCACTGCAAATAATGGTCTGACCTATTCAGAATGTTAAAAAAAAAAAAAGAGGAGCTTGATTTTAAATTCATAAAACTGAGGTGAAAAATGACTGTGATTCGTTGCAAATCAAAATTCATTGAAATATGATTGGTCATTGACTCGCATTTGGGGCATGAGTTAAATAGTCGAATTAAATAAGTACGTTTATTAATTGTATTTAAGTATTCTCCAGAGATATAGGAAGAAGAAGTCTAGCAATAGGTGGGAAACATCTCGGAAATGAAGTACCATATACACAAATCATGGAGCTTTCACTGTTATGAAGATAAAAAATCAGTTCATTATAAAAAACATGTTTCTAAAGATCAATCATACATAGATTATCGAGCGCAAGAAAAGAAACTATACAGTGGTGTGTTAGGAGGTCTCAATTAGGCAACGCGCGCCGCGCCGTAAGGAGAAGCAAAGTGTTTGG
This sequence comes from Diploptera punctata, assembly GCA_030220185.1. Taxonomy (NCBI): domain Eukaryota; kingdom Metazoa; phylum Arthropoda; class Insecta; order Blattodea; family Blaberidae; genus Diploptera; species Diploptera punctata. The sequence continues at coordinate 100,970 of JASPKZ010003716.1, read as the reverse complement.
TAAATGCTTCGGAAATTTATTCAATAATTCAATAGTAAGAGCTCCTGATATATAGCCTTCCAACGAAAATAACAGACCCGCGATAAAATAAACTATTCACTGAAATGTTTACGATTACCAGTGACGCATCTGCCATGAAATAATACAATCACTATAACATGGACTACGTCCTATACTGGTCCGCCTTTGAGCGGGTTGCGACGAAGGGAATCTAGGGACAGAGTAACCAATTAAAAATTGGCTACTCCCACGTTGAACTGTATTTAATTTAATATACTCCATTTAGTCCACCGCTGTGGTCTCAAGGTAGCGTGCTGCCTTGTCACGCAGCGGGCCCGGGTTCGATCCCCGGTTGGGGCAGTTTTTCTGGGTGAGGTTTTTATCGGGGTTTTTCCTCACCTGTAAGACAAATGTCAGGAAAACTTTAAGGCCCAAACGGTCCCCGTCCCCGAAATCATATGGCCATCATCCTTATCATTATCATCCTTACCATTATCATTATCATCATCATCCTTCACCGGTGTGGAAAGCAACGGGAAGCTACCACACCTACATAATTCCCTAGTAAAGCTGCAAGCATAGCATGAAAATGCTATGATTGCAGTGAAGAACCTGCCTTCGGGCAGAATTACTATGGATGGATACTCCATTTAAACTCCTCACAACCAAAACATTTAGCAAAAAAAAGTAAAGTCACAAAAATGTTAATCACATCCTTAATCAAGGAATGTCTTTTTTTGTCCAATGTCTTATGAGATTTGTAGCTTTCTCACCTGGCATAAGCGGAATTGTAATCCATTTCTTAGGTTGGGGCACCTGGAAGGCGGTGTTACATTAACAAGTTATTACAGGTAGTATTGGAATCATTTATAATTTTTATTATTAGCTTAATTTTATTAATCTGTGTTTTAGGCGATGATATGACGGGTGATAAATAATAATGAAGCACTAGGAGAGTCCTTAACCTAAATTCCAGACCATGCAATTTCCTTTTAAAGAAACATTCCTATGGTCTGATCGGAAATCGAACCCGGAACCTCATATACTGTAGTCAGGAACGCTGACCACTAGCCCATGAGGCTACTCAAATAATATCTTGAATTATAGAAAAAAAAATGGATGAAGATGGTTCGCATTAACAAAAAATGTATCTCTATTGATATTACAAAATATTCTAAAAATGAAAATACAAACCTGAAAAAAATCAAATAAATGAAAAAAGGTGCTAGGTAAAGGTTTCATTAATTTAAAACCCCTTAAGAATTAAATTTTCGTTTAATAGGAAACTTACTAAAGCTGTAGAGAAAAGTCAAGAAGAGCTTATTACAAGTACCTAATTATAATTAAGAATACATTCAATTAATAGAACGCTAATGGCATTATGCACTCTTATTTTGCTTTCATCTAGTACGTTATGGAAATAATGTTAAAAAAAAGGTTAAGATATAAGAAAAGAAGAATACTGAAATACACAGTGAAAAAGTAATTTTCTTAAAAAGGAGACATTTACAATCGTAATTCATTTAAAAATAAACCGTTCTAAAATGCAATTACTCTGGGTCTTGGAGAGTTTCAACTAAGGAGGATCCAGAAAAATAAACTTTCACAGGAGAGAAAGAGAGAAAATCCGATTAAGGCAATTTAACGGATTCTCGGCATTCAAATATGAAATCTAAGTTGTGGTTAAAAAAGTACTTTGAGATGAAACAATAATTGCAACTCTTTAAAATATCATCATCATCATCAATTGCTGTCATGGATTAGGCCATTGCCTGTTCCGCTTCAGGATAGAAATTGATCCCTCCATCTCTTCTTAGGTATTTTTGGGTCTCTTCGTCCTGTGGGTCTATAGTTCAATAGCTGCAGAGGTATTCTATTGTTTGCCATTCTAAGAAGGTGTTCATGCCTATTATTTTGGTATATTTGAATGGTTTCAGTTATTGCTGGTGTGTTGAGAGCTTTGCGGATATCTTCATTACGTATGTGGTCATAAAGTGTATAACCCGCTATAGGTCTTAATAACTTCATTTCTGCACTTACTATTTAATTTACCTGTAGTAAGAATCCAGGTCTCAGAATCATAATATAAAATATATTTTATAAACAAAATATAAGTGTACTAAAATATATGCGGGGTTTGGTTTTAACTACAATTAATTCTAAATAATAAATATAATTTCTCTGCGAAAAATTAATATGGAAACAATTACTAATAGCATTATGCTTTCCTCAATTCAAAAATATTAATTATTGAAAATGAATGAGGTAGTAGAAAAGGAATCGTATAATATTTTAGACGAGTTTATAATGGAGTAAGACATAAAACATGATTTATATTAAAATATATATGCAGTCAATATGCCCATTTCACCAATTAATGTTTTAAAAATGGTCAACAAGTTTCTACAGCCAAGCTGTCATTCTCAAGACCAGATATTGACTGATATCTGGTCTTGAGAATGACAGCTTGGCTGTAGAAACTTGTTGACCATTTTTAAAACATTAATTGGTGAAATGGGCATATTGACTGCATATATATTTTAATATTTTATCACCAAGAAGATCACTTGTGTATTAAATAAATGATTTATATATTTAAATAGTTTCTACTTTATTTTTTTATAATTTTGCCTCATAATTTGCAGCACAAATATTGTATATAATGTATCCGAGTTGAATATACATATAAGAGGGTTGTTGCAAATGGATACAAAAATGTCCACTTGATAGATGTTGAAGTTAATATTAGAAAATATCGGAAAAGTTGCAATTCTGAGAAAAGTTAAAATACTGCATTAGGAATATTCAATAAAAAAACTGTCTCGCCTTAGAGTAGGATTTATAATTATAGGATTCTTTAACTGAAATAATACCTAATTTAAAAATAATGAAGAAAAACAAATATTGCAATATGAATTTAATATTATACAAAATAATTATTCTTTCCCTGATTTATTTTTTTTAACTTTTGGGCAGTCATGAACATAAGTTACAATACTGTTAAATTGTGTTAAGTACAATATAACGAAGAATCGAAGAAAAGTAGACATATTATTGGATTATTTAACCCTCAGGGGTCCTCATCTAGGGGGTATGTGGATGGCGACCACAAGGTGCCCAAGCTGTGCAAAACATTTCTTCCACTTACTTGTGTTTTGCACTCTTTTAACTTTACTATCTAACCTCTCTTGGTTAACTCTTGTTTTTTTGACCCCAACGCTATTAGGGCATCCGAGGGCTAGGGAGTCCTTCCTTTTTTCCATTTCTTCTTTCCTTTATTTTCTTTTCTTCTCCAGAGAAGCCTGACCAGAGGCTATAAGATGGCAGCCCCATCACTGGTCCTGCCTTCCTTTGGCCAGCAACCAATCGAAAGGACTATTATTATGCTTTCAAGTCTTATATGAGAATTTCCCATAAGGGAAAATTTTCTATAGGATCGTAACAGGCCTTGGCCTAATACTTGGAAGGAAGAAGAAGAAGATATATCACTTTAATTCCTACATATCTATCTGGCACATCATAGCCTAGTGGTTAAGTCACTGTGCTACAAGCCGGAAGGTCGAGAGTTCGAGTCAGGTTTTTCAAACTGACCCAAACTTTCTGGCCGGACTGTGGCCCTGATGTCGACTCAGCCTCTAACGGAAATGAGTACCAGACGGTTTTTTTTCTGGGGTAAAGGCGGCCGTCACGCAGGCTTGAGATTGTCCAGTAAAAGCGGGAGCCTTAACCTCCTACTACTCAAAGGGCCTCCTGAGACCTGTAGTGGGATATAGTAATTGCGTAGTCCACTACTGAACCATAGCCTCGCCTTTGTAAGGCGTTACTAGACCAAGTTAATTTTTAGATAGTTTATTCACTCAGAGATGTCATGGATAGTATGCGGTCAACACACCGAGACATCTAACAGGCAACTAAGGTATTACTAGGACGTTAAGGTTGGTAAATTTTGCATTAAGGCCTCTTTACTCAGGCTTAAGGATCTTTTACGAGCCTGAAAATCTTCAGAATCGGGACCAACGGCTTAACACTTTGAGTACGGCAGTGGTACTAGTGCCACTGCAGGACTCAAAGGGTTAAGTCCCTCCTGGAGGACTTGCTCCTTGGATTTTTCTGTCCTAAAAAAATCCATAGACCCGGCTGGGTTTGAACCTGCGACCCTCGGAACCTGAGGCAAGGAGCATAAACACTAGTACACTGCGGCCGACTTAATTCCTAAAAAAACAATAGAAAAATCATGGTTAATGTTATTCTCCCACCTCTTTCTTGACCTACCAACTGGAAACATTCCCCTTGGTTCTCCTACAAGAAGCTTCCATGCTCCATTTCCTGCCCATCGTCATTTGAGTATTAACTGCTCTTATTACATTTGGTTTCCCATAAAGATCATGAAGTTCACTGTTATGAAGTCTTCTCCATTCACCTGTCTGTTCATCTCTCCTTGGTCCAAAAATTTACCAATAACTTCATTCTCAAATCTCTTAATCTATTCTCCTCCCTTAAAGTAAGATTTCATGTTTCGCATCCATTTAATTAATGTAACTGGAATAATTACAGTTTTGTATATTTTCGGTTTTAATATTTGTTGAGAGACGTTGGGATGACAGGAGTCCCATTAATGATAATAGCCTGTATTTCCGGAATTGATCCTATGTTTAATTACTTTCTCCATATCATTCGTAATTGCAATTGTAATAGGTTTTTCATTGAGGCACTTATTCAAAATTTTCCTCATTTATCATTAAGTGTCTTTTTTCACAATACAATATATTTCTATATAACAACAATAATGAAGATTATGAAAATTTAATTAATGAAAATTATGATAATGCTGATAATGAAGGATGGACGTTTACCCTTCTTTAGCAAGATTTGCCCAAGCTGGAGCTTCGGTAGATTTAGCCATCTTTAATAATAATAATAATAATAATAATAATAATAATAATAATAATAATAATAATAATAATAATAATAATAATAATAATAATAATAATAATAATAATAACAATAACAATAACAATAATAATAATAATAATAATAATAATAATAATAATGGGAAGGATGGCATATTTCAATTGAAATCAAGAATAAGAGAATCATCAAATGACTGGAAAGAAGCAATAGCGTTTAAAAAACAATAAATCAATAATTCCCCTTTAATCTGTTACCACAAAAAAGTAACAGGCCCTCAAGTGGCCTCCTTGGTCATACCTCATTACCAGAATTATACAAATTTAGTCCACTTTTCCTGCTTGGCCTGTGATTGAATTATGTAAACTCACGCAAACGTATTGAACGATAATACAATTACCTCTCCTTAATCCTTTTTTTTTTGTCTGATACACATATGTATGAAAGAGCAGAGAACAAGAGAAAGTTGCTAAAGCAAAAGTCTATGCGTCATGATCAAAACAATTTATCATAAGTAATGCCACGAATGATTTCCAATTTATCAAGAGAATTTGGAAATCAAGAGTGGCATTTGTTAGGACTATTTAACGAATAAAATTAAACTGTTTACTCACAAATCATTGTTTAACTATAGTTATTTTAAAATATTTATATATTTAATGTAAACGGCGATGTTTAAAAACAAATCAGAAATGCGAGGTTATGTTCATTCACTGCACCTTGATCATATTATTTACTGCAAAATAAGATCGCAATATTGTAAGAGTGCACCCAAGTGGAGAAATAATGAAACACATCAAACTATATATCATAATCAACATTACGGGTTATTAATTTTTTTAGTAAAAAACTCAGTAAAATCAAGGAATCTTTTCATTATTTGCTATATTCAATGTATTTGTTGGAGAAAAATAATGCTTTGACCTGTTCAGAACATTAAAAAGCAGGAGCTGATAAAGAGAAATCGATAAAGAGCGAGGTGAAACACGACTTCCATTGGTTGTAAAACAACATTCATTGAAACGTGATTGGTCATTGACTAGCATTTGGGGCATGAGTTAAATAATCTCTCTAAATTATGAATGAAAGAAGTTAGTAAGTTTGTATACTACCTTGGAGTGAAAAATTAAAAAAAAAATGAAACAAAATCGACACAGTTTTGCTACATTAACTTCATGCAAATAATATTAAGTATGGCTACATTTTATTTTATGACGCTATTAACATCTCGGATCATTAGCGTCACAGTTGGAACCTGACTATGGAAGCACCGACCAATTTTGCTCAGAGATCTCTTGCTTTCGGCTTGAGGCATTTTATCTGTTTGTCTGTCTGTCTATACATATACATCCCCACTCGGGGCAAGGGTGCACACTTGCGGGAGTTATTTAATCAAGCTAATTTAGTTATGCTTATTTGCCTACAGATGTCATGGAGGGAAAAGCGGTTAGCTCATCGCCTGAAATATATACCTGTAGATAACTAAAGCATTATTGGATGGGAAAGACTGATTCAATTTTGTTCAGAGACTCGGGACTCACCTCCAGAAGAATTGTCCCTTGGATTTTTCCATCCCATGACCCCAACCAGGTTTGAACCCACGACCCCGGAACCAGAGGCAAGAAACTTACCCCTAGACCACAGACGATCTTTTACGTGCCGTACTTCACAGGAGCAACGAAACCCCATGTTGGGGATTTTTACGACTTTATAAAATACATTGACCCTGGGCGAGTGTATAACAGCTAATCGTGGAACTGGATGTGAGCATGTTAACCACTAGTCTACCGGGATCGACATTCAATTGGAGGAAGAAGAAATGCAGAACAAAATTTTTCAGATCTAGCTCACAAGCAATATCGCGCAATGCAGCAAATTGTTTAAGGTCATGCATTTTGATGTAGATATATGGAACTTGGGATGGGACCAGTGTCCACCCATCTCGAGATGAATTCGGATAGCTGCAATAAGTAGTGGCTTCCAGGTTGATAGAACAGCTGAGAAGGCGGACCTAATAGGTCTGCCGATCCGCGAAGTTTAGTTAAGCTCATAGACAATAATTTGATATGGATAAGATAAGAGAAATATGAAGATTGAGTGGGAATATTTACACCTACGCACAGACTGAAAGCATGCGGATATAATATAGAAACATCAGGCAACACTCGAGTGCAGGAAAGTGGGTGGTAACACAAACAGAACTAACTGATGCCGGATGGGCGAGCCCAAAGTGTTTATTCCTGGTGCAGTGTCTCTCATATTTTGGCAAAAGGCCCACTTTACTAGAACTGAAAACGAATCAACTTGCTACAGCGGTATTCACAACATTAGAAAGAAAAATATTTTACTTAGATCATCTGGGGTATAGTTGGCTATCCATCTTTATCTACAGATTTACCTATATTAATATGTTATATCTAATCATTAATCATATACGACTAAGAAATATGTGTTAGATCGTATTAATAAAAAAATACACTCTCATAATTGTAAATACTGTTGCACTATTACCAACATAATCATTAATTACGTCTTCATGATCCACCATGAATTTTGACTTCACTGCAGAAACCAGACTATCTTATAGTCATGCTTTGTACCCATTTTTAATGCAGAAAGTTTATTGTCTGTTTTATAAATCCTCTAACAATTTCAACTATCCTTTTACTTTTCAGTTTGGATTCCAATTACTGTCTCATATAAATTTTACAAGTATAATTTCACGTTCGGTCAGATTACAAACACACTTATGTTACAAGCAACGTAATTTATTTTTATTTATTATTTTATAGTTTAAATTATTATATTAGGCTGGTCATTATAAGGGTGGGATTAAAATGTCAGATTTGAACGCAGCAGACCCTCTATTTTTTCCTTTTCGTCCTTTTACATGGTGTAACAAATTTCACTACAATAAATTAACGTTAGGCTATCCCGTGCCGCACTGGACTTAGGTAAAAAAAATTACAGCAAGAGTATTTTTCTACTATCTTAAGAGAAATAAAAATCTTCAAATACAGATATTTGAATGGAATTAATTGTTAATATCATAAATCATTACCATTTTTATGGATTTCCCGCCCCCAATGTATCTCTTTTACGTGCCTGTTTTAGTTAATGCGGCACGGTTTTCTTATTTTTATTTCAACAAAATGGACTTTAAAGTACTTTTTACAACAATAGGAAAAAATAGAAAGTGTGCGAAATGAAGTCGAAAATAAGAGTCACTCTATATATATATATATATATATATAACTTATATGTCCACCGCTGTGGTCCCGAGGTAGCGTGCTGCCTTGTCACGCAGCGGGCCCGGGTTCGATTTCCGGTCGGGACAGGCTCCTGGGTGAGGTTTCTTCGGAGATTTTTCCTCAACTGTAAGACAAATGTTAAGAAGCTTAGGGCCCAACGATCCCCGAAAATCATCCGGCCATCATCATCAACCTTATCATTATCATCATCATCCTTCACCGGTGTGGAAAGCAACGAGAAGCTACCAGACCTATAATTCGCTAGTTAAGCTGCATAGCATAGCATGAAAATGCTATGATTGCAGTGAAAGACCTGTCATCGGGCAGAATTACTATGGATGGATATATATATAATATATATATATATTATATATATATATATATATATATTGGACAAGATACGCTGGTTGCTTACTAAGATTTGGGAAAAAGAAGCTCTTCCAGATGAATGGAAGGAATCAATTATCGTACCAATTTATAAGAAAGGAGATAAAACTGATTGCAACAACTATAGGGGCATCTCATTACTTTCAACTTCGTACAAAATTCTAACAAATATATTAGTAAGCAGACTTACTCCCTATATTGATGACATTCTAGGAGATCATCAATGTGCATTTAGAAGAAACAGATCAGATTTTTAGTATAAGACAGATTTTAGAAAAGAAATGGGAATATAATGGTACTGTACATCAACTATATGTAGACTTCAAAAAAGCATATGATTCAATTAAGAGGGAGAAGTTATATAGTATCCTGCTGGAGTTCGGAATTCCTAAAAAGTTAGTTAGACTTATACGAATGTGTCTAAATGGCTCAACGAGTAGGGTGCGTGTAGGCAAACAGTTTTCAGACACTTTTGAAATCCAGAATGGGTTGAAGCAAGGTGATGCACTATCTCCTCTACTATTTAATTTCGTACTAGAGCATGCCATTAAATCTTTAGAGAATGAGGAAGGCCTACAACTGAATGGTATTAATAAGCTGTTAGTTTATGCTGATGATGTAGTACTACTGGCCGATAGCGAGGAGATACTAAAGGCCAACACGCACACACTATTGAGTAACACTAAGAAATTAGGACTGGAAGTAAATATCAATAAAAGTAAATATATGGTCACACGTAGAAATACATTATATAATGGAAATGGACAGCTAATGACAAATGAGGGAAATTTTGAGGAATTGGCTGAATTCAAATACCTAGGAACAAACATCACAAATAGGAATGAGATGCACAAAGAAATTAAACATAGGCTCAATTCTGGAAATGCATGCTATTATGCATTGCAGAGACTTTTGATGTCCCAACTCCTTTCAAAAAATGTTAAGCTGAAAATATATAAAACTATTATTCTACCAGTTATATTATATGGGTGCGAAACATGGACTTTACTTTAAGGGAGGAAAGGAGATTACGAGTATTTGAGAATAAAGTTCTTAGGAAAATTTTTGGACCAAAGAGAGATGAACAGACAGGTGAATGGAGAAGACTACATAACAATGAACTACATGGTCTTTATAGGAAGCCAGATATAATAAGAACAGTTAAGTCCCGTAGACTGCGATGGGTAGGACATGTTGCGCGTATGGGGAATGAAAGACGTGCATGGAAACTTTGTAGGAAAGCCAGAAGGAAAACGCCCAGTTGGTAGACCAAGAATGAGGTGGGAGAACAACATTAACTATGATTGAGGGAAGTAGATTATACAGGGAATGATTGGAAAGCATTAGCTCAGGATAGGGATGTATGGAGAGCTTATGTCCGTGCGGCCATGAACCTACGGGTTCGATAGTGCCAGTGAGTAAGTAAGTAAGATATATATATATATTTATATATATATATATATTCAAGCTATAACACCTTGTCATATTCATGCTTTCTATCCATTTTTAATATACACGTCCAATTTCAGCCAAGAATTTGTAGCCTTCCTCCTGCTTTCCAGTCTCGCACCCAATTTCAATAAGCAACTGTCTCATAAAAATATTACCACAAGTTTGTTTTAATGTTAGGTGAGATTACAAACTCGCACATTATAATTTGTTTAAATAGGCCGTACAGTTTTTATAGATTAAATATAGAAGCAATTGATATACACATTAATATTTAAAGTATTTTCTATATAATACCCGACTTTAAATATTAAATTACAACCATAATTCGAAATTAATGTACAAAAGTATTTCAACGATTCTATTTTTTAAAATATTATTTCATCTATTCCCATAGGCGATTCAAATAATTATTTTACAGTGAGGTTCACTCGACCTGGGCAGTTAGCGGAAAAAAAACGGAAGGCAAGCATCGAGTCATAAAAGAACGCTGCCCCATGCAGTTTGTCCACCGCTAGGGGCCACCCGCAAAAGTCGAGTGAAACGCTGTATGTATTATTTAATGCTATTTAATATATTTATTTAGTTACAGAAGTTATATTGCAATGACATTCTCTTCCAATCAATGAAGATAAAACGTTTGATACAACAGTTATATATAATACAACATTTCAATACACAGGCAGATTATATAAATTAAATGTTGATAAAAATATGATAATAATAATAATAATAATAATAATAATAATATAATAATAATAATAATAATAATAATAATAATAATGAGTGTGCAAACCTGGACACACTGTTTATTTTTCTAAACAAAAACATTACGACTCTTTGCATATAAACAGTCCACAGCTGTGGTCTCGAGGTAGCGTGCTTCCTTGTCACGTAGCGGGTCCGGGTTCGATCCCCGGTCGGGGTAGTTTTTTCTGGGTGAGGTTTTTCCTCACCTGTAAGACAAATGCCAGGAAAACTTTAAGGCCCAAACGATCCCCGAAATCATATGGCCATCATCATCATCATCATCATCATCATCATCCTTCACCGGTGTGGAAAGCAACGGGAAAGCTACCACACCTACAATTCCCTAGTAAAGCTGCAAGCATATCATGAAAATGCTATGATTGCAGCGAAGGACCTCCCTTCGGGCAGGAATTACTATGGATGGATGGATGCATATAAACATTTGCACAAATAGGCTATAATTTGAAATATCTTTAACCTAAAACATCGCTCAAACCCACAATAAAAATATATCGGTGCTGATAAAAATTATACATGGAAGCCCGTATTTGTTTTGCATTTTTTAAAAAACTACATTGGGGCACGCCATAGCGTAGTGGTTAAGGCACTGAGCTACAAGCCGGAGGGTCGAGGGTTCGAGTCCCGTTGGGGGTCAGGATTTTTAAACTGACCCAAAACCTTCTGGCGGCACTATGGCCCTGGGGTCAACTCAGCCTCTAACTGAAATGAGTACCAGACGCTTGTTCTGGGGTAAGGTAAGGCGGCCGTCACGCAGGGCTGACACCCCGGCTGACATCAAGTGCCGATTGTCAAGAAAAAGTGGGAGCCCTAACCTCCTACTACCCCAAGGGCCTCCTGAGGCCTTGTAGTGGGGATCACTTTACCTTTTTTACTGGTAATGTGGAAGTGCTTAAATGTTACTAAAAAACCCTTCTAAATGAAATAAGTACAATATAAAGCGAATCATCACACTGCTATTAAACATAACTAGTGACAACGTCTATTTATGTTTATTTAAAACAATCAGACATGTTGCGTTCATTTCCACGTCCAGCACAAGTAGTTCAGTAGGAAGGATTGTCATACGCCCTATTTTTAACTTGACATACTCCTCAGGTGGCAAATGTTTGAAGTGTTATCTGTGGCATGTTATACACTTTTACAGCCTTCCTCAAATCCATTTTCTTTTCCCTTACATACATTGTCGTTTTTATCATGTCATGGTTATCCCATTTCTTCAAAACAGTCTTCGGGATGGGTTTATCATGCGTCCGTCTAATCTAAAACATATGTAAACGGGATTTCTGGAAAAATATTATTATTTGGTGTGGGTAATGTGGGAAACGTTTCTATTAAACCCTCACTTTTTTGTTTACACAACCATCACAGCGCCTTATTGCAATCTAACTCATTATTAGTTAAATATTGAATGTTTAACTTTGATTTTAAAAGTAGATGAATTCTAAATTAAACCCTTAACGAAAAATATCAAATATTTACTTTAATTGAATTGCATTCAAGAAATGTGTTTAATTAAGGGCTAAAAACGCTTTAAAAACTTTTAAAACTCTGGAAAAAATGTCGCGTGGTTATACTTTCACAATTAACAAAACAACTGTCTGGTAACAATCTAACATGGCTATTATGAACTCAATAGTTTCCCGTGATTTCTACCACAAACTAGTCGTACCCTAAGGTCGACGTTTCCATTTTATCAGCAGACTTCCATATTTAACCCACTACCTTTAATATAATACAATTAACGTTTTTGAAATATTATATATAATTACATTTAATAGTCAATCAATTCAGACTTAAATTTTATATTTTGACTTTATTTGTTGGTTTATCATTATACAATTTTATTCTTATTGAATCTATGAACACTAACAAATTAATTATGCTATGTTTCATGTATACATACTATAGAATCTAAGGTCTATTAAAATAATACGTGAAACACACTACAGAGAATATCGCAGCTCGGCCGAACCACCCGTGGCGGCCCTGGACCGGGCAAGCACCGGCGGGCCTTCCGCAGAGTCACACACACACACACACACACACACACACACACACACACACACACACACACACACACACACACACACGGTCGGCAAGTCATTGGTATTTTTTTAAATTGGTTTTGCAGTCTGTTTATAACGGCAACGTGAAACTGCCTTTTAACCTTCTTCACTAGTGAAGTGTGGTGCATCTCCACGGGTACTGAAAATCCCCATATTATTCATTAAGTTCCTAATCATGATGCAAAAGTTGGGGTTTGGTGCGCGTAAAATTATTTGTCCGATATTTTTCGACACAACAGTAGATTCACACGTTTATGTAACTTCAATTTTTTCCCGCAACTAAAAAGAAATTAACGATTGTATGGCTGGTTTCAGCAGGATTTAGCGACAGCGCACAACTGCTGCGAATTCTATGCATGCATTGCGAAGTGTGTTAGATGACAGAATAATTAGTCGATGACTGTGGCCACCTCGTTCCCCTGACCTTTCGCCATGCAATATTTATTTATGGGGAACGTTATAGATTAAAGTGTACGCATCAAATCCGCACACGTTACAAGAATTGAAAGACAACATCACGAGAGAAAACATAGGCAATCAGTCAACATGAACTTTTACGAGTAAACTAGAATTGTTTTCGAGATATAAGGAATGTGTTCGCCTTCAAGGTCATTACTTTCAACATCTGTTGTGATGCAGGTAAGCCTAGTGTAAGTTAGTATAGCATTAATTTGTAATTTTAGCACAGTAGGTAGTGTTCCGTACCAATGACTTGCCGACCATGCACGTGCAACTCTGGCGGTGCTCGCCCAGTCCAGGACCGCCGCGGGGCGGTTCGGCCGAGCTGCGAACGCTCTGTATAACAAACATGTATTAAACCCTTCATCGAAAATAAATCACATTAGACTCAATTATTTACAATTTAATAGGATATAATTTGCAATGATTGCATCATCATTGTAAACATATACAAGTTAGAACAAATTAATAGAGTATATAGAGAATAATATACGCTACACAGAACTACTTGTATAAAACAAAGATTATTATAAACTACATAAAAGCCTTGTGAAAATAGGCTATATGTAACTAACTGTTTGTTACTATATTACATTGATGGCGTGCATAACAGGCGTTTAAAAGGACATTATATTTTTTATCGCCTGGCAAATAAATCGCGCTTTTCAAGGACATGACCACACGTTCACGGGGCAAATATGCAAATTTTAAGAAAAAATGACGCAAATATAAAATCAATACCTTAGAATTATGTATTTTTAATGTCTTAAGTGAAAACTGAATATTAATATTTAAATTACCAAGGCATAATACATTAAAACTATATTCATAATGAATCAAGAACTCCAGATGTAAGATTAGTAATTTTTGTTCTTAGTAATTATTTATTATTTTGTATCATTTTGTTCTCTTAATTTTCAAATTATAAAATCGAAAAAAAAAAATTATTAATATGGTACTGCACATACGGTATTTGATTAGAGACAAATGTAAATTATTATTTTTATTATTTTGAGAATTTTCCTCATCATTGAGGGTTTTCTCAAACCAATCTTAGTAATTAACATAAATTAAAAAAAAAAAGCATAATGGCTATGGACTTATAGACTTATCAGTTTGCAACAAACATTCACAGATTTCCCTTAATTAAAGTTCTCCATCGTCCTCTGTCCTCTGTGACTTCATCTGTTACACACCAATTACTATTTATCAATTAATTACAATATGTTCTTAGGTAAGTTGAATTAATGATTTTCTAAAGAGTAACGATTCATATATTTTCTTTTGGGAATTATATAGTAGTGCTAGATCTTCATTATAATATTAAAATAGGTATACTCAAGCTTGCCATCCACATGCAATAGATAATACAACTAAAGAGAACATTTTATGCCTCAACACGGATTTGTACCCAGGATATGGCAGGTGAAAAAATCCCATCATGTCTTCTTGGTGAAACAGGCCTTACTATAATGTGAATAGTTTTCACTGCAAATTTACTCGAGGTTATAAAGTGTGAAATATAATTACCTGATATGGCACGGAAAAACAAAAATTCCACCATAATGTTTTCTTGGTGAAACAGTCCTTACTGTTATGTGAATAGTGATCACTATAGAGTGTACACGGGATTTTAGGGTGAGAAAAATAAGTTGGAAATCCTGGCTTCAAACCCCAGTGCAGGCGTAAATTTTACTCTTTAATTGTAGACCTACATTATATTTTTATCGTGGCTCTAGCTTGGAAAAGAGAATTTTTGAAAAGTCAAGGGATTTTTTTATATAAATTTCGAATAAACATTTTGTCTTAAACAATTAACAGTACATATACATACTGATTAAATATTGATATCGTAACCTTGTGAGTCTATAATTATCTGAATAAATTATATCAACTCATGTGGTACATGACATACGTTAACACATTTCACAACATGTCGAAATTTACATAGCTGATCCACAGTACTGTATGCTAAAACTTAGGAGAACTTCGTTCTTAGCAGTGACGTTAATAAACAATGAGGCTTCCCTACTTCTTTGCTCAGTGCTACAAATCCCACAGGAAATGTTAGCAAAGTGCTATAAGAGTTGAGGTTGATAGGCAAGGTTTCGCTTGGACATAGTACTAGTTATAATATTTTTATAGAAGAGAAATTTGACTTCTAGCATTCGTTCGCTCACAAATTTCAGAAAGTAAATTCTTCATCTTCTTCTACAGGAGCTACAACTTAAATTAGTGGAATGTTTTGTTCTTCTCAACAACGTGTTTCCATAATTTCCTATGAATGTAAATAGTTTTCCAAACTTAATTTTTTTGTAAAAAATCCTTCATGGAATATTCCTAATAGTTAATTTTCCTAACTTTTTTGCAATAGCAATTGGGTTATAAAAGCTTCTGTTTCCGCATTGTGAGATTAAGTTATATTAGGTTAATTAATAATGTTGTGTCACGTTCAATTAATCATTCATGAATTATTAATGTACCATTTCTGTTTCGAGTCATTGGCATGATTAGCTTACACTGGGACAGTTCTGTTCAAGGTTATGTTATCTTTTATTACTTGCATCGAATTTTAAAAATTATTTAAATACCTTCATAGGATATAATTGATGGGTTTTATTACACGCTTTATATTAGCTTGACCTGTATCTATCTATCTATCTATCTATCTATCTATCTATCTATCTATCTATCTATCTATCTATCTATCTATCTATATATGTAACGGAATTTTTCAACGTGATTTTCACCCACTTAAAATCATCGGATCGACTTGAAACTTTGTATACTTGTAGAGGACTCGTGACAATACAATAAGTTCATATTTAGTTTCTAAAATCGTGGTCATAATCATCAGAAAATCAAAAAAAGTGTTTTTGTATCAATGTAACGGAATCTTTCAACGCGATTTTCACCCACTTAGAAACATTGGATCGACTTGAAACTTTGTATACTTGTAGAGGACCCGTGACAATACAATCATTTCATATTTATTTTCTAAAATCCTGGCCAGAATCATCAGAAAATCAAAAAAAGTGTTTTGTATCAATTTAACGGAATCTTTCAACGCGATTTTCACCCACTTAGAAATATTGGATCGACTTGAAACTTTGTATACGTGTAGAGGACCCGTGACAATACAATAATGTCATATTTTGTTTCTAAACTCCTGGCCAGAATCATCCGAAAATAAAAAAAAAATGAAAACTGGTATAATAGGTTGCGGACTTGTCGAGTTTTTAGTCAATCGTTGTGAGAGCTCAGTTGGTAGAGCAGTGAACTCTTAGTGGTATATAATTTCAGTAATCCATACGTCGCTGGTTCAAATCCGGCTGGGAGTGTTTTTTCATAGAAGAGTATTATTTTTAGCTCATACTACAATAGTATCGAATTTAAAGATATTTACATTTTTATCTTATTTGTTAAATATTAAAACTAAAAAAATCTATCTATCTATCTATCTATCTATCTATCTATCTATCTATCTTATTATCTATCTATCTATCTATATATGTAACGGAATTTTTCAACGTGATTTTCACCCACTTAAAATCATCGGATCGACTTGAAACTTTGTATACTTGTAGAGGACCCGTGACAATACAATAACTTCATATTTAGTTTCTAAAATCGTGGCCATAATCATCAGAAAATCAAAAAAAGTGTTTTTGTATCAATGTAACGGAATCTTTCAACGCGATTTTCACCCATTTAGAAATATTGGATCGACTTGAAACTTTGTATACTTGTAGAGGACCCGTGACAATACAATCATTTCATATTTATTTTCTAAAATCCTGGTCAGAATCATCAGAAAATCAAAAAACGGTGTTTTTGTATCAATTTAACGGAATCTTTCAACGCGATTTTCACCCATTTAGAAATATTGGATCGACTTGAAACTTTGTATACGTGTAGACAATTGTCATGGCTTCGTCTTCAAGATCGTAGAACCATTCCATTCCCTATGCCTACTCTATAACATATTACACACACTCTTTACCTTATTATTTATCACACCGCTTCACTAAACTCTCTGATACACATAACTTAGATACCCGATCCCTTGAGCATAGTGTCCTTTATATCCCTCCTCATCATACTACCTATTATTCGAAATCTTTTACAGTTTCTCTTGCTAGAACATGGAATTCACTTCCATCCTATGTCAGAGACTGCCAAACTTTACCATCTTTCAGAAATAAATTGAAAATAAAATCACTATCAGAAACAACTCACTAATACTACTTTTTAAGAATTAATAATGCGTTTTTGCATTATTTAATAAAAATAGACTTAGGATTTGTTAATATATTTACCTGATGCCTTGTATAAAAAGCGTAGATTAATTCATTGTAGTGTTTTGTTTCTCTTCTTTTTATGCATAGTAGATACGAGCTGTTATTCCTTTTTTATTCATTGTATCATTCATTTAATTTTAATTGTATTTAGTTTCATTCTATTATTAGACATTAATTTCATTATTATTCAATATGACAGATAATGAATTGTTCAATAACTATTATTGTAACTTTTTTTTGTATTCATATGTAACATGTTTGTCCTGTTCTAATATGACTACTATTGTAATTTTTTTGTATTCATGTGTAACATATGTTTGTCCTGTTTTATATGACTATTATTGTATTTTTTTTGTATTCATATGTAACATATGCTTGTTCTGGTGAGTGGAAGAGAAGGCCACATGGCCTTAACTCCACCAGGCTAAATAAATAAATAAATAAATAAATAAAAATAGAGGACCCGTGACAATACAATAATGCCATATTTTGTTTCTAAACTCCTGGCCAGAATCATCCGAAAATAAAAAAAAAAATGAAAACTGGTATAATAGGTTGCGGACTTGTCGAGTTTTTAGTCAATCGTTGTGAGAGCTCAGTTGGTAGAGCAGTAGTGAACTCTTAGTGGTATATAATTTCAGTAATCCATACGTCGCTGGTTCAAATCCGGCTGGGAGTGTTTTTTCATAGAAGAGTATTATTTTTAGCTCATACTACAATAGTATCGAATTTAAAGATATTTACATTTTTATCTTATTTTGTAAAATATTAAAACTAAAAAATAAAAATAAAAAATAGTTTTAAAAAAACTAAAAGAACACGCTTGATTAGAAAACTAAAAAATGAAAAATAGTTTTAATTTCCAATACGCCTGGTATAAAATAAAGTGGTCAACAAAAAAATCATCTCCAACACATATAGAATAAAATTAGAGTTATCATCAAAAAAAAATTACCATCAAAAGCGTGGGGTGCTTTTTATGATTTTTACATTTTCTTCTTAGAGAGCTTACTTTTACCAATATCTGTTTATTATCAAATATATTAATTGATATAGAGCACCCGACGCTTTGGATGGTAAAATTATTTTCTTTTTGATAACTCTAATTTTATTCTATATGTGTTGGAGATGATTTTTTTGTTGACCACTTTATTTTATACCAAGCGTATTGGAAATTAAAATTATTTTTCATTTTTTAGTTTTCTAATAAAGCGTGTTCTTTTAGTTTTTTAAAACTATTATTTATTTTTAAATTATTGAGTAACTTGATATATATTGAATATTTGAGTAAACAAAACATATGAGGAGCCTATTTAAAAAAAAAAGGGTATATTGTCCATTTTGTATGGGAAGTAATCTAAGGTCGCTATTTTGCTGTGAAAAAAATCATTTGATTGTAACAGTTACTTTGAACGCAAGTTTGTAGTGGGGATTCTCCACTTTAACTTACCTGATATATTTTCAAAGTTCTATAGAACAACAGTGCGCATGCGCCAGAGTTTATAGAGCCAGCGATAACCCACCACTGAACCACATATCGATTATCATCCGTGCCACATATCGATTATTATCGATATATAGCTTACGCTAGATGGCAGCATGTCGCTATGAAATTTAAATGTCCAATCTTTGCAATAAATCCCCAAATCTATGTTAAAGAAATATATTAATAATATTAAAATGCCAAACGTTTATTAAAAATGGGTGTTCACTTATCACTTCCTAACGCCGATCTAACCTGCGATAACCCAAAACATGCGATACAAAAACCATAGACTAAGTAATACACTAGGTGGAGAAAATAGCAGTCAGCGTAACAATATTGTCTAGTGGTATCGTAATGTTGTGATTTGCGTATTTAAATAAATACTTAAAAATTGTCAAATAATGTTATAAAAATTGTTTGAAAAGTTTAAAATATTTAAAAAAATAATTAGTAAATACAGAATAAAAGCGATAATACACAACAATAAACTGAAAAATTAAGGGTAAGTCATTCTGATGAACAGCCAATCCAGTTTTGGTACAAAGTGGACAAAAAAGTTTTTAAAACTAGTTCCTAATATATACATTAATCCGATTTTATCTTTCGCATTACATCATCAATAAAACAATTGTTTACATTAATATTTCAGAAAAAAACAATGCTATCAAAATATATACTATTACTACGGCTAATTTTATAATCCCAGCTTTTCAAGCCAGATTACTAGAGCAGTTCCCCTGTACTTGCTACACATATTTACATAGCTAATTCGAAACTCCTTCTATACTACCAATGTTGATAGCCTACCTTGACATATCTTCCAAGGCAATTTCCGTATTTCATTCAGAAAAAGTCTTATATGGCCGAGAACTATTATTACGTTTATAATTTTGCATCATAATGACCCTATATGCGCACTCGTAATGCTTAATACAATACAAACTATATGTACTTTAGTACACAGATAGCTGACAGTGTTATCAATTTTGCCCCATCTGTTTAAATAATGGCGCCCCATGGATTAAAAAGTAAATTAATATCTATAATACAACCTCTAAATGGATGGCAAATGGTTACAAAGTACACTCACTTTGGTATTAAATTCTCAGGATCTAGAAGTTATTCACAAAACATTTCTTTCCGCACTGTTCCGCTCAGTCTTCAAATCAAACACTCAGAAATTTAGCATAGGGTTAACAGGGATGCCAATACAAGAAATAAAAACGGCAGCATTCAATTATCTTCAGCGGGAGTTCGATGTATATGACCAATCGAGTGTGATTATCAAAATTTCCCTCGGCTATTAGAGTAACCTCTAATGACGTAAAAACAATGTATTAAGACAAAATAACATTTGCAAAAGTAGTAATTAGGAAACAGTTATTTAAAAACAAACTACTGCTTGGAAACACTATTTTAAGGCAGAAGTTTCCAAACTGTTATTCACGATTCCTGGAGAGGTCGTTGGATTCTATTTGCAGAGTGGCGGTGGATTTTGGAATTATTAATGACATTATTAGTATAAAATATTATATGCCCCTGATTAATTGGAATATGGCATATATAATGGGGGAATAATCATATTTCTCCATATTAGAAAATAATAATAATAATAATAATAATAATAATAATAATAATAATAATAATAATAATGTGATTGAAAATAAATTATTAAACATAGAAATGAATGGGGAGAGGGGCCACATAATTTAATTCTTAAAAAGGTATTTTTAATAAGAAGAAAAATCGAATTACTATTTCCAAGTATTATTTTCTTCACACCATATATGTGAAAATGTGTTATTTGTGAATGTCTAATATCGCAA
Organism: Diploptera punctata; assembly: GCA_030220185.1. NCBI lineage: Eukaryota > Metazoa > Arthropoda > Insecta > Blattodea > Blaberidae > Diploptera > Diploptera punctata. Next base: position 80,066 of record JASPKZ010003716.1, on the reverse strand, counting down.
AGATGTATTTTATGTCTTAGATAAAATCAAACCTGGAACGATAACTTAAATTTGCGACAAAATTTTTATTTAAAAAACAATAATGGTATTTTTAAAGAAAGAAATTAAAATTATTTAGTTAGAATAAAATATTTCTTCTCTGACGTTTGATACACTGGCGATTGAAGAAAATTTCATAGAGTAATTTTTAGTGCACCATAAGAAGGTTTGGTAATTCGATTTAGGACATGGATATGTGTAATTTGTCTATTATATGTTATACATGTCCTCAATGGATACTTTACACATCCACACACACATCCATCCATCCATCCATCCAGCATTTCCATGCTATGCTTGCAGCTTTACTAGGGAATTGTAGGTGTGGTATCTTCCCGTTGCTTTCCACACCGGTGAAGGATGATGATGATGATGATGATGATGATGATGCTGATGATGATTATGATGATAATGATGATGGCCGTATGATTTCGGGGACCGTTTGGGCCTTAAAGTTTTCCTGACATTTGTCTTACAGGTGAGGAAAAACCCCGATAAAAACCTCACCCAGAAAAACTGCCCCGACCGGGGATCGAACCCGGGCCCGCTGTGTGACAAGGCAGCACGCTTCCTCGAGACCACAGCAGTGGACTATCTTCACATCATATACGTAATTTTATTAATTACATTCGAATGTAAAACTCTTTTTATTGGCCTAATTGCTCATCCTAATGAAAAGTGTACCAGGACATACAGTAGATAGTTCATCAATCACGCCATTCTGGGTAATGGAAACACTTTATCCAATCAGACTGTTCGTCCTGGCAAACTTCCTCGACCATGGGTTTAATAAGGGGATGGAGTATCTTACATCACCATCTTGCCACGTTTGCGTTTCTCTTCAGTGGATCGAATTCTAATTAATCTAACGTCGTCTTTGTTCAATTACTTGCGGAAGGAAACGAAAGATAACGTTAAAAAGAGGAAGAGCCTATCAAAACGAACAAGAGAAATATCCATTAAATCTTTAATGAGATCGTTATTCTTAGACTTAAGATTTTTTTATATTTATTCCCCCGAGATAACGTGACTTGAAAGTTACTCTTCTCACATCCACTAACAATTCCACGTGACCGTTTAAAATGTGTTTGTCTAGGTACAACATTTTACTAAAAACATACAACTTTCATAATGTTTTAAGTATAGGAATTAATGCTTCGTATCTCATACACATATTTTTTATTGGTGCTAATAATACGTACACTGTTAAAACAAGAAGCCTACATTTTATTAACTTCCATACGAGTACATTGAACTAAATATCAACATTATTACGATTGTGCATTTGATCATTTCTACTTTCAATTCAAAATATTAAGGAAAAAAGTATAATAATACATTAACCAATATAATATATCAAAATGAATATTTGTTTGTATGTTTGTTTGTTTGTTCATATTTTATGCGCGGCCATACCGTTGATCCGATTGTAATGGGTTTTTTTTTTAAATGTTCAGGCGATTCCCGGTATGAACATAGGATGTAAGAGTGTTACGATATTCAACCCCTTCACCCCTAAAAATCATCCTTTGTGGTGAAAAGCGTAAAATAAAGTCCCTATTTTGACGCTTAAATGGCTTACGCTGCCTGAACCATAACAAATACACCACATTAATGTACACAGAATTGAATATCTCAAAAACGTCCGCGACAGCATATGTTTATCTTTTAGGGATAACTCACAATAACCATTTTTGTCTTTCATTAGTGCCCAAGAAGATCGGGATAAGTAGATTCCCGGGCAAGCGTGCTCTCATCCGATTGAGATGGGGCTTTTTGAAAAATGTTCAGGAGATTCCGGGGATGAATGTAGGATATAAGAGAGTTGTAATACTCAACCCCTTCACCCCTAAAAATCACCCTTTGTAGTAAAAAACGTGAAATGCTTTTGATGCTTAAATGGCTTACGCTGCCTAAATCATAACAAATACAGCAAATTAATGTAGAATTGAATATCTCAAAAATAAATAAATAAATTCTACAAAAAAGTCCGCGACAGCATATGTTTATCTTCTATGGATAACTCACAATAACCATTTTTGTTTTTCATTGATGCCAAGAAGATCGGGATAAGCAGATTCCCAGGCAAGCATAACAGCGCATGGCTGGTGGTAAAAAACATATTAATATTTATTTAGGAGTAGCAGTGCACGCCGGGTATTAGCTAGTTAGTTATAAAATGTGAGTTATTTCTACCAGATTAGGTCTTACAAAGCAAATAGCCTACGTGGGAAATATACCATTGGGAACTGAGGGATTTTTCATGTTTATGCGATAAGCATTATAAACGAACATATTTCCTAGGGACAACACAAACTCAAGAGTGAGAAACGTTCGAAAGGTAGGTATTACTTTATTTAACGACGCTCTATATTACTAAAGTAGGCCTAATTCAAATTTGGGCATGAAAGGACCGGAAAATTTTCCTAAGACGCCCTTTTTCAGGCTTGAGGCTTTTTTAAATCTATGAAACGGGACCGACGGCTTTACTTTTCTTCCGAAAGAAGCCATTCCCAGGATTTTGAAACCCACGAACCTCGGAACCAGAGGCAAGAATGGTAACCACCAGTTCAATAGAACCGACAAAAACTTTCGGACTGGGAGGAATACAACTCTAATATTAAATTTGCAATATCTTTATTATAAGATGGAACGACTAAAAACTGACCTATTTTAGAGAAAGTAAATATTTAAGAAATTAAACTTAAGAGTTATAAACAAATGCAAATTTAAATCTCTAATTCATGCCAAATTACTTTTTTTCTAAATTTGTATATTTTATTCACACTAAATGCGGAGGTATTATATCTAAGTATAACATATTTTATTTGAGAAATTATATAAATTTTAATTATTTATAATAGAATAGATCATAGGGTTTAATATTAATTCTAGCAGCCATTTTTTCGATATTTGAAAGGAAAATATAATTTAAATAACAGTTATCTGATAGAAATGTTTTAACAAAGAGGAAGAGAATGGATATGACTGTTTTTATGAGTACATACGGTAGCCTATATGAATACTGAATGAAGTACATTACAATAAAAAGTCATTTAAATTCTGCACGACTACGAAGATGCTTTTAGCTTTCTGAATTAAAGAAATTACCTTTAATTTCCCCTTCATATGTGCCTTCAGTTATCACAGTTTCACTAATTGAATAAAATACAAAATCTAGTAACAAACAAACCATTTGTGAATATAATTTATAGGGCCTAATTTAGCATAAACTATAGTAAGATTAAAGTCGTGAAATACATTGAACTAATTCAAGTCATGTGAACTCATGACACTGTTCTTTCTTGCAATGTGTTCTAAACAAGAGTTGAAAATAAGGTATTGGAGAAATTTCATGAAACTCCATGCACTATATATACGTTCTTGGCTGATAAAATACGTAAATCTGAGGTAATCTTTTAGAAAGGTAATGTGATTCCACTACGGGCCTAGGAAGCTCTCGGGGTAGTAGTTGGTTAAGGCTCCCGGCTTTCGAGACAATCGCTATGAGATGCATCCGGGTCGTCCGCCCTGCGTAAAGGCCGCCTTAACAGAATATAGGTTGGTACACATTTCCAATGGAGGCTGAGTTATCCAAAAGGTCATGGTGACGCCAGAATATTTAAGTCAATTTAAAAATGCTCACTCCATCTGGAATCGAACCCGCAAACTTCCGGCTAGCAGCATATTGCCTTAACAACTACGTTAAGGTATCCCCCTGAGACATCAAATAATTTCTTCTGGGATATGTTCCAATGTTCCACTTCATATGAAGAAGGATTTTGAATTTTCAATAATAAAAAATGATGCTTCGATATACGTAATTTTAAATGTTAAATATAATCCTCTTTTCTACTAATACCACGAATGCTCGTATTCATTGCGAGCGTTTGAATGTTTGTATTTGCACAGTCGAAATAGCGTTATTGAGATCTACATAATGCATATAAAGTTAAATGAGATAAATTCTCTAATATCGTATGCACGTTTTGGTATTATCAAATATTTACGTAAATCTCTCAACTAATGTACAAAATAAGTATAAATAATTTCAAAATACATTCAATCCAAGCTCATAAAATTAAAACTCATCGTGATATTTGTTTTTAAAACAATTAATTATATGAAAATAATTGATTGTTCTTTAAAACAGTCATTGATTAAAAGCAAAAAAATAACTTCGTAACAAGGTATATACAAATTTAATAATTTTAATATTCAATGTTCAGAGAGTCATTATTAAACTGTTAGTAACATAAAAAATGTTGATAATATTGAGTAGACATCTATAATCGTGTACACCATCACATTAAAATATCCTCTAGGACCATTCACACCAATTGCAAACGTTCCAACAAAATTCAATTAATTATATATATTATAAAATTGACATGTTCTACTAAAAAATTATAACTCTCTTTTATGAAGAACTGACGTTTCTAAGACCTAATAGAAACTGTAAAAAAAAACAATGTCAACCTTGCAAAAATGATAAACAACTGCCACATTTAATCTCAGGACGAGGAGACGTGATGGTGTACAGTTTTTAATCGCTAGATTGTGCACCAGATTCCTGCATTAAATTGCAAACCCCTCCACACAGTACATGTGTTGAGAAGGTATATGGTACTGTAGACAGCGATTCGAGTAGGATGGGTACGTTAAGCCTGGAGGCCACCTTGGTGCTTTCCGATAGGAACAGGTTACGTGCCAGCACCGAGTTTAACCTTCTCCCTTCTCTTCATCGTCATGCCTCACACAACACATGTTACATTACAAAACAAACACAGAAATATACATTCATTCAATTTTTTGCACAATACAAGAATACATAATGTAAGTAAATTGGTCTGCCGAAGTGATGCATGCATTAAAAACAGACCACATTAACCCCATCTATCTGTCCACCTCGGCATTGAATAAAAAAAAATCAAATTTTGACATGACGCTTTATATGTGTAATACATATGAGCGTGTTTTTTTTACGAAAATCATGACGAAATGCAATGTAAGTAGCATTTTCGATGCATTAGCAAATTTCAATGCAAGTATGTAATAAAATAATTCGCGATGTGACGCATTGGTTGAGAAGTTACTATTTTATTTCATGATGCTGTTTAATAACATACGTTATTGACTTCGTAATATTCAAACCTGGAAATGAAAGAGCCGCAAGTATACGATTCGAGACTCCAGTCTTTACTTTCCTTCCAAATGAAGCCATACTCAGGATATTACATCCTTAAAAATCCATCAACTATCGGCGGGTTTGAACCAGCGAACCTAGGAACTAGAGGCGTGAATTGTAACGGACAACTCAAGAATTGGTGTGAACCGATTTTTTGAGTATCAAATTTCCCAGGATGACTCCTTGAATCACAAATAAATAACCAATAGTTGTATTAAATGACATACAATCCTACTGCTTTCGTTTATGATTTTTATTACCTCTCAACAATTTGATTTTTCAAAGTCCATTATCTCTGCAGGTGTCAGGTCTCCCCAGGTCTCTCCAACCCCGTGATTGATATCCAGTACTTTCAACGGTAAACGATCTTTGGAATTCTCAAAACACGCTGTTTTCATTTAATCTGATGCTTGTATATGTCATCTTATAAACTCTTTCACCTTTAATTTATTTCTTACTACATAGGTTGTCTCTTAAATTTATTCCGATTAAAGATCGCAGTAATCTCATTTGAGAAATATTTATTCCTGTTTTATTATGTTGACACAGGCTCACTTCCATACAAAAAATATTGGTTTGAGATTATGTTGTGGAATCTTACGTTTCATTTTCTTATTTGTTTAAAAAATCGTTTCAAAATGTCATTAATTTCAGTATATTTTACTAAATTTCCCTCAACATATTTTTGGTGATATTTATTGTTTATGACAATTTTAGCATTAAAATATATGTTCCAATTAATGCCATCGATTTGTTTTTTCTTATAACAGGATTTTCATATTTCACTTTAATAAACCACCTTGACATTTAAAAACAGATCGTTGTAAATCATCTTCGCTTTTCGCCAGGAGTACCTGGTCATCTGGAAAAAGTATTGTTTGTATTACTGCTTTACTATCAATTTTTATTCCTAAGTGTTTAAAAATTTCCTTTCCTGAATTATGTTATCATAAGTAATGCCACGAGTGATTACCAAATTATCGATAAATTCACGACTCATGAAGTGAGGAGCGAATTTATCAAGAGAATTTGGAAATCAAGAGTGGCATTTGTTAGGACTATTTAACGAATAAAATTAAGCTGTGTACTCACAAATCATTATTTAACTATAGTTATTTTAAAATATTTATATATTTAATGTAAACGGCGATGTTTGAAAACAAATGAGGAACGATTGGTACTTTTCATTTGCTTCTTTTGTTCGATCACTGCAACCAGATCATAATATTATTTATTACCAAAAAAGATCGCAATGTTGTAAGAATGCACCCTAGTGGAGAAATCTATAACCAACTTTATAGGTATAAAATTAATTTTTGATGTCCTATGATGTAAATATGTCAATTATATTTTTCTGCGTTCTGCGTCATTTCCTGGAAAATAATTTGTTTAAGAAAGTGCAAACAGTGGTTTATTTTTTTTGTGGTATAATCAATTGTTACAAATGTTTTTATATTACCTCTCGCATGCGCTTTCTGTTGACATTCATGCACTATATGTACAATCTGGTAGCCGCATTTCTTAGAGACTCAGTAACTCGCAAAATAATGCTATGACCTATTCAGAACGTTAAAAAGGAGGTGCTTTCTTTATTATGATAAACTTTAGTTGGCAAATTCTAGGCGAAACACAACTGTGATTGGTTGTAAATAAAAAATCATTGGAATGTGATTGGTCATTGACTCCCATTTGGGGCATGAGTTAAACAGTCTAAATAAATAAATAAAACGAAGAAGAAACTGACATAAATAAAAGAATGAGAGGCATCAAAAAGCATTGATTGTTTTAAAAAAGAGGCAAAACAAGAAATAGTTCGATGAGGAAAGTGCTGACATTGTAAAGAAAAGAAAGCTAGAAAAATGGTTACACGAGCCAAATGAGGTAAATTTAGAGCAATTAGGTAGGATTAGACGGGAAACCACAAGACTACTAAAGAGTAAAAAGAGGGAATATTTGAGAGAGAAGATTAATGATCTTGAAATGAACGCAAAAAAATAGGAACATTAGAGAATTATATTAGATAATTAGTATAGAGAAGAAAGGGTTTCCAGGCAAGAACAAACATAATTCGGAATGAAAATGGGGATATGATTGCAGATTCCAGGAGTATATTAAATAGATGGAAAAGTTACTTTAATCAGCTATTAAATGTACATACAGAACAGGACATTGAGGAGGATAATTTACAGACAGCAGAGAATGCTAGTCACAGAACCAAGTACATTAGAGGTTGAAATGGCGATTGAAAAATTGAAGATGTATAAAGCATCAGGTTCAGATGAGATCCCAGCGAGAGTTGATAAAACCAGGGGAGAAAAATCGATGGACAAGATACGCTGGTTGCTTAGTATGATTTGGGAAAAAGAAGCTCTTCGAGATGAATGGAAAGAATCAATTATCGTACCAATTTATAAGAAAGGAGATAAAACTGATTGCAACAACTACAGGGGCATCTCATTACTTTCAACTTCGTACAAAATTCTAATATATAAATTAGTAAGCAGACTTACTCCCTATATTGATGACATTCTAGGAGAGACCATCAATGTGGATTTAGAAGAAACATGTCTACAACAGATCAGATTTTTAGTTTAAGACAGATTTTAGAAAAGAAATGGGAATATAATGGTACATGTACATCAACTATACGTAGACTTCAAAAAGGCATATGATTCAATTAAGAGGGAGAAATTATATAGCATCCTGCTGGTGTCCGGAATTTCTAAAAAGTTAGTTAAACTTATACGAATGTGTCTAAATGGCACAAAGAGTAGTGTGCGTGTAGGCAAACAGTTTTCGGATACTTTTGAAATCCACAATCGGTTGAAGCAAGGAGATGCACTATCTCTTCTACTATTTAATTTTGTACTAGAGCATGCCATCAAATTTTTAGAGGATGAAGAAGGCTTACAACTCAATGGTATTAATAAGCTGTTAGTTTATGCTGATGATGTAGTATTATTGGCCGATAGCGAGGAGATACTATAGGACAACACGCACACACTACTGAGTAACACTAAGAAATTGGGACTGGAAATAAATATCAATCAAACTAAATAGGCTATATGGTCACACATAGAAATACACTATATAATGGAAACGGACAGCTAATGACAAATGAGACAAATTTTGAAGAGGTGGCAGAATTCAAATACCTAGGAACAATAATCACAAATAGGAATAAGATGCACAAAGAAATTAAACATAGGGTCAATTCTGGAAATGCGTTCTATTATGCACTACAGAGACTCTTGACGTACCAACTCCTTTCAAAAAACGTTAAACTGAAAATATATAAAACTATTATTTCTACCAGTTATATTATATGGATGGCGAAACGTGGACTGCTACTTTAAGGGAGGAAATGAGATTACAAGTATTTGAGAATAAGATACTTAGGAATATGCCAGGACCAAAGAGAGATGAACAGACAGATGAACGGAGTAGACTACATAAGAGTAAACTACATGGTATTTATAGGAAGCCAGATATAATAAGAACAGTTAAGTCTCATAGACTGCAATGGGCAGGACATGTGGCAGGAATGGGGACTGAAAGAAGTGCATGGAAGCTTATTTGTAGGAAACCTGAGAGGAAAAGGCCCAGTTTGTAGACCAAGAATGAGGTGGGAGAATAACATTAAATATGATTTGAGGAAAGTTGATTGTACAGGGGATGATTTGGAAAACATTAGCTCAGGATTGGGATGTATGGAGAGCTTATGTGCGCTCGGCCATGAACCTCCAGGTTCGATAGTGCCAGTGAGTTAGTAAATGAATAAATAAAACAATAGTGGCGACAGACTACATACTTGTTTAAGTCCTGGATTTCTGGATTTATTTCAAAACTTTAAGTGGTTTTCAATGATCCAGTTTAATTTTTATAAGTGTACTTTCGCACAAACTCCTTATGGTATTTAGGAGATTATGTGAAACTTGGTACTTTTTTTTAAAAGTTTTCTCATAAATATTTTTGGACATAATCATGTGCTTTCTCAGACTCTAAAAAGAGCATATAAAGTGGACAGTTAAATTTATTCTTTTTTTTTTTTTACTGTTTTAATACAAATATTGTAACTATATATGAACGATCTTTCCGGAATCCACATTGTTCTCTCCTATTATTCAATCTGTTTATTTTGCTTAATTTTCCGTTCAGAAAAGTCTATTAATTATTATTATTATTATTATTATTACAATTATTATGGGCAGGACATGTTGCGCGTATGGGGAATGAAAGACGTGCATGGAAGCTTCTGTGTAGGAAAGCCAGAGGGAAAAACGGCCAGTTGGTAGACCAAGAATGAGGTGGGAGAACAACATTAACTATGATTTGAGGGGAAGTAGATTATACCGGGAATGATTGGCAAGCATTAGCTCGGGATAGGGATTTATGGAGAGCTTATGTCCGCGCGGCCATGAACCTACGGGTTCGATAGTGCCAGTGAGTAAGTAAGTAAGTAAGTATTACTATTATTATAATTATTGCTGTTATATTATTATAGTTATATAATAAATAAAACAAACAAAGCTTTATAATTTTTTCATACAAAATATATGTATTGGAACGGCTGTTACGATTGTTATATAAAATAAATATTTATGAAAATCATACAAAACTTTGATAGTTTTATTTATTAGATACATAATGGATTTTCATTAAATAAACACCAAATCAATTGATTAATAATGATAATAATAATAATAATAATAATTATTATTATTATTATTATTATTATTATTATTATTATTATTATTATTATTATTATTATTATTATTATAAATTATTTCTCCATACATTTGAGGCGGACAAAGTATATTTTCCTTTTTCAGAAGAGCAGTCATAATAACTTTGACATCTAATGGTAATGAAACCTCTATTCTATAAACAAGAGTAGTTTTTAATTTGTGGCAGCTCCGTGGCACAAGTGGTTAAACACACCGCTCTGCACTTCTGGATCCCGAGTAGGCTCCATCTGGGATGTCTGGTGAACGAATCGGAGCCAGAGGAAGTTTTTCTCTAATTTATCCCGTTTTACACCTGTCAAAAATGTCATTCCACCCATTCTCCACAGTCATGTTACCTATTTCGTTTTATTTCATTTGCTCCTGTGCTGATACGACAGGCTTGGTGTATCACAGACCTCCTTTCCTTTATCACATCTCATTCCTCGACTTGCCATTACGCAGGTTATAATACAGTGTTTACTTTACTAGTAGCTTTTAATATGTAAAAAATCTTCTTGCTTATACAATTAATTTTTACTATGCTCGTTTACATAATTATAATAAAAAATATATATAATAATTATTATTAAATTATATAATAGATAATTATATACATCATGTCCACCGCTGTTATTTCGAGGTAGCGTGCTGCCTTGTCACGCAGCGGGCCCGGGTTCGATCCCCGGTCGGGGCAGTTTTTCTGGGTGAGGTTTTTATCGGGGTTTTTCCTCACCTGTAAGACAAATGTCAGGAAAACTTAAGGCCCAAACGGTCCCCGAAATTATATGGCTATCATCCTTATCATTATCATCCTTTACCATTATCATTATCATCATCATCCTTCACCGGTGTGGAAAGCAACAGGAAGCTACCACACATACACAATTCCCTAGTAAAGCTGCAAGCATAGCATGAAAATGCTATGATTGCAGTGAAGGACCTGCCTTCGGGCAGAATACTATGGATGGATATACATCATATAGTTGTATAATTAATGTAATTATTATATAAAACATGAGGGCGCTAGATAAAAATAGATGTTATATTTGAAGTCAGCAGATCAAAGTAGCTATATAAGAAATGACATATTTCATGCATAAAATATTTAGATCAGTTTGTTGTTCAACAGTATGTTCAACTTCATTTTATTAACCTCAGTCCATAGAATGTGATATGTGTTCACTACTTTAGATTACTTTGATTTCATTGTAACCACATTTACCGATTTCATTGACGCAACTTCCTTGAGTTGCCTTCTTTTGATACCTTTTCTCTCCAGGTGGTTTATGAAACAGAATTTTTTGAAATCGACATTATAAGAGTCTAAAGAGAGATATTGGTACCGTAGTTCTACAAGCAATAGCACAGTAAATTACTCTGAAGCTGATTATCATAAGTAATGCCACGAGTGATATTTATCTAGAGAATTTGGAAATCTAGAGTGGCATTTGTTAGGACTATTTAACTAATAAAATTAAGCTGTTTACTCACAATCATTATTTAATATAGTTATTTAAAAATATTAATATATTTAATGTAAACAGCGATGTTTTAAAACAAATGACAAACGTTTATGTTTGACGTGTTCATCACTGCAACCAGATCATATTATTTATTGTCAAAAAGATCACAATGTGTAAGAATGACCCTAGTGGAGAAAAAAATGAAATACATCAAACTGTATATAATCAATTTCTGATGTTCTATGATGTAAATATGTCAATTATATTTTTCTGAAGTAATACAATTATCAAAGTGCAAATAGTGGGTTCTTTTTTTGTGGTATAATCAATTGCTACAAATGTTTTATATATATATCACGCAAGCACTATTTTGTTACATTTCTGCGGCTATATGCCATATACAATCTGGCAGCCACAAGCAGTCACTGTAAAATAATGCTATGACCTACTCAGAATGTAAAAAAGGAGAAGGTTGATTTTAAAGTGATAAAATTAAACTGATAAAATCGAGGTGAAAAACGACTGTGATTGGTTGTAAATAAAAAAATCATTGAAATGTGATTGGTCATTGACTCCCATTTGAGGCATCAGTTAAATAGTCATTACAAATAGCTTTTCGCTTTTTGAGAACTTAAATAACTTTTTCTCTTTGTTCCATTCTAAGTTGTAAATCATTAAGCAACCTAAACATTAATTCATTAATGTCCTGTCAGAAATACAGTCATAAGCAATGCCGAGTAGTTTTATACTGTGCAGGAATTCCGGTATCCGGACCCACACAAGTTTATTTTTAGAATGTACTGCAGCTACTCAGGCAACGGAATGGTTACAGAAAATGAAATATGAGACTCAATAATATGTACGCGACAAAACATACAATTTAAGTTCATCAGATAAAGAAACTCAATGTTGAATTACATTACAAAAGAAGGCAAGAATAAAGTTTGCCTGATTACACCTATAGAAAAACGGAAGGAAAGTTTTTTATAAGTTCATTGAACATGAAATAAAATATCGGACCCTATCATAGAAAAATCATGGAAATAGAAGAATTTTAAAAGTCGATCACGTCGCCGTAATATAGTCAGCACAGCACCTATCTTCCTCTCCGACGATACAAGTTCGGTTCCCAGCGGGATAGGAGAATTAAAAACCCTGTTTTGAGTCTGTGTATGTGTATTGTGTGTCAATAAGGAAAAATGTAGAGAGAGAGAAAATATATTCCGTTTTCGTAGCAGGTGGTTTGAGAGAGAATATATTTAACATTGGAGGTCTTTATTAAATCTTGATAATTAAAAATACATGTTTGAGTTTAGTGTACTAGCTATGTAAAATAAAGACGCTAATTTCAAGTCCCCTGAAACACCAGATTCCCTCATATAGAAAACTATGTTATCGGCAATTATTTCTACACTAAGAAAGTATAGGAAATGAGAAGGATCGTGAGATAAAATACATGAAATTTCCTTAGTTATTTTCTAAGATATTTGAATGTTTTTGGTTGGTTTTTTATTCTACTTTTCGACAGTATTAACTGTGTGTTATTCATTTCGTTTATTCTATTATTCATACAACCATCGTCATAATTGTCTTCATTAGGTCTAACCTGGTAGCTTATATAAAGTCGACTCTTATTCTAGCATTTTCCCAGGGCAGGGCATGTCTTTGTAGTTACGTAAGTGAATGTAATGTTATCTCTTGCAGTTCTCACTACCCTTCCCTCAGCCATTCACAGATATACAGATTCTGTGGATTTTCCACTCAGTTTACTCTCTTTAACCCAATTACTTTAGATTTGAGTATTAAACATTTCTCTAAAACTTTTTGGCTCATCCAACTTTATTCTGACAATTTTCCTGAAAATTATCACTGCTTAATTTTAGATGTATGTTTTGTTTTGTGACGTTTAATATTTTGTTTCAAAAGCGTATTTTTTATTTATATTCTGAAATACGATAATCTATTTGCTTTTTATATGAACTAGCTGATTACCCGGCGTTCCTCTTGTTTTATATAAAATCATCCATTAGACAGGAAAATGAATGGATTCTACAGTTTTATTTATTACAGACTTATTTTTAATGTCTATAAATCTCCAGAGTATTCTCTACCGATACCAAGTTCTATTCATTTGCACATACTTCTCGAGATTTTATAGAGTTATAATCGTATCCAAAAAATCCAGAAGTTCTACAGCGTTATATTCGTTCTGCTTGAACGTAAATGTCATCGGTACTATCACCAATCCACTAGTGACCTCGAAAACTATGGATTTAACAATAATTCTGGTTTATAACATTTTATTTTTTTTTTACCCCTTCCTATCCCCTCATCCGGCAAAGAGCTGACTTGTAATTAAACTGCATCGGGAGTGACACTACTCATATCAGCGACCCGAAAGACAGGATTCGATACAAACACCTGTCGATTATTATTATTATTATTATTATTATTATTATTATTATTATTATTATTATTAGGGGAAGTGCCGTCTTTTGTATGTACATACCCCATACATCCCACGTGGAAACATAGGTGTTTCCTAGCGGTAGTTTCTTAACCAAGCTAATTGATTACTCATATTTACCTACAAATGCCAACTAGTGACATGTGGTTAACACATCGCTCCAATGTGACATCTAATAGGCAACTGAGTTATTACTTGGATGGATGAAGGTCTGTTAAATTTTACACAGGCATTTTTATTCAGGCTCGCGATTCTTTTACGAATCTGTAAATCTTCAGTCTCGGGACCTATGGCTCTCTTAGAGGACTTGTCCCTTGGCTTTTTCTACCCTAAAAATCCATTGAACCCGGCCGGGTTTGAAGCCGCGACCCTCGGAACAATAGACAAGGAACATATATCACTAGACCACCCGCGGCCAACCAGCACCCTCTTTTCCACATACGTATATTAGGGGACTCTTACCGCCCAGAGTACTTTTGTTGATTAAGTCATATGAGTACCAATATTGGAATTTAGCCTCTATGAATTGAAAAAAACTTTTGAGAAAAGTATTTCTCCATGAATTATTTACAGTCGTAATTATTTATATATTTTAAAACATTATGATGGAACTGCATTTGGATGAAAACAAATCTTAAATATATATATATATATATATATATATGGTATGATAAGAAAAATAAATGCCTGGACGGGATTCGAACCCGGAACTCTGAGTATATATATAAAATGCTATGATTGCAGTGAAAGACCTGCCCTTGGGCAGAATTACTATGGATGGATGGATATATATCCAAATCCAAATATTCTTGCTGCCTTAGACTATTTTGTTTTCATTTTTGATTTTAAATAGAAACTTAATGGAAACATGAATATCTTAAATAACTTACATTTTTAACATTTTAAAATCAGACGAAATATGAATGACTAAACCTTACTAAAGGAATAATATAATATATTAAGTACACACAGAATTTAGCCTCTATGAATTGAGAAAAAATTTTAGAGAAAAGTATTTCTCCATGAATTATTTACAGTCGTAATTATTTATATATTTTAAAACATTATGATGGAACTGCATTTGAATGAAAACAAATCTTATTACAAGTACGATCTGATAATATAATTTATGGTTGTGATTGGATTACTCCCAATTTATTTTATTCCTAAAATCTGATAAAAATGCTTAACTATTTGTAATACAATAACCTCTGGAAATAACGTAATCACGTTTTAATGTAATAGTTCGGGAACGATTTTCCAACATCACTATTTTGTGCGTGAACACAATTACTGCACTAATTATATTGTTCGCACGTTAACATTTCTGTTTTGCAACCACGCGCGTGATTTTATAGAGCAGTTAACATCTGAGAATAGAATTGATGTGTTTTATTTAGACGATATTAGTACATTATAAAATTAAAAACATATTAAAATTATAGTTATACGCCTATTTTCAACACCTAGGATATCAAACATATGAGGGCCTATTTTACCAGTTCAATTGGAAACAATTCACAATCATGATCAAATTTTAAATTTTCTCAGAACAAACAACTAATAATAAATAATAATAACATAATAATAATAATAATAATAATAATCCATCCATAGTAATTCTGCCCGAAGGCATGGTCCTTCACTGCAATCATAGCATTTGCAATGCTATGTTTGCAGCTTTTACTAGGGAATTGTAGGTGTGGTAGCTTCCCGTTGCTTTTCATACCGGTGAAGGATGATGATGATGATAATGGCCATATGATTCGGGGACCGTTTGGGCCTTAAAGTTTTCCTGACATTTATCTTAACAGGTGAGGAAAAACCCCCGATAAAAACCTCACCCAGAAAAACTGCCCCGCCCGGGGATCGAACCCGGGCCCGCTGCGTGACAAGGCAGCACGCTACCTCGAGACCACAGCGGGTGACAATATAATAATAATAATAATAATAATAATAATAATAATAATCAATACTTTAAAAGACAAATCAAAACCTGAATATTTTTTTATCGGTATGACATTTTTTTTAATAATTCTATATATTATCGTAAAACACTTCTCCTCTTTTCAGATAAAAAAACATTTTTATTCAATGCCAACCCAAGTTGTCAATTCGACATTCTGGTAATCTCTCCTGGCATGGGAATATGTAACTCACTTCTGAGGTTGGGGCGCCTGCAAGACGGATTACGCGCTGTCCCGATGATATATGATAGGCGACGATGATGGTAATGATTTTCTAGGAGAGGTCTTAATCCCCGAACTTAATGAATGTGTTAATGATGACTATTTAATTCATGCCACAAATGCTAGTCAATGACCAATTACGTTTCATGAATGTTGTTTTACAACCAATGACAGTCGTGTTTTCACCCTCGCTCTTTACCGATTTCTCTTTATCAGCTCCTGCTTTTGTGAAAAGAAAGCTCCTCCTTTTTAATGTTCTGAACAGGTCTAAGCATTATTTTTCTCCAACAAATACATTGAATATAGCAAATAATGAAAAGATTCCTTGATTTTACTGAGTTGTTTACTAAAAAAATAAATGAATAACCCGTAATGTTGATTATGATATATAGTTTGATGTGTTTCATTATTTCTCCACTTGGGTGCACTCTTACAATATTGCGATCTTATTTGGCAATAATAATATGAATCAAGCAGCAGTGAATGAACATAACCTCACATTTCTGATTTGTTTTCACAAACATCGCCGTTTACATTAAATATATAAATATTTTAAAATAACTATAGTTAAACAATGAATTTTGAGTAAACAGCTTAATTTTATTCGTTAAATAGTCCTAACAAATGCCACTCTTGATTTCCAAATTCTATCGATAATTTGGAAATCACTCGTGGCATTACTTATGATAATGATGGCCAAATGATGTTCCGGGACCGTTTGGACCTTAAAGTTTCCTGACATTTGTCTTATAGATGAGAAAAAACCGAAAAAAAAACATCACCCAGAAACTTGTCGTACCAGGGGGCTATTTTACGCATGGGGCTTTTTTCACGCACTGATAGTGTCATTGACTCTGACAGCTATACCTTGGTCTATTGAAGGTCGAAGTAGGTATTTATAAAAATCCCGTTTTGTCACCCCTTCAGTAGTGAAAATATTTTTTTTTGTGAATAGAACCGTTTTTCCGAGAAAAATTCTTTTGTTGTGCGAGGTAAACCGTAATTCCGTCTTCTTACCTGTTTGAATAACATTACAGTCTCAATTATTAAGCTATAACATTCGCATTTGAAATTATTTTAGCTTTAAAATAGAGCTGCATGTAGGTTATGGTCTTAGAATATTAATTTAAAAACAGCAGATAGTGATACTTAAGTGACTTGAGCATAATAAACATTTTATTAACGTATTGTAATATGGGGCTACTTCGCGCACCGATGATGGGGCTATTTTACGCACTAAATTAAGACACATTTTGTATAAAAATTGAGTTACTAACACATTACGTTAATTAAAATTAGTAGAAGTAGTATGTGCCCCTCGTAGCTGAGCGTCGTAAGGCATTATGCCTCGTTGCTAAGCGGTTCCAATCCCCACGAAAAAAAAAGCTATTGGAATTTCGGTCAGTATGGGTCCAGTGCCCACCCAGCATCTTTACAAATGTGGGTAGCTACAATTAGTAGCGGTTGCAGATTGAGAAAACCAGCTTTGGCGACTGGGGTGCCTGACAATGCTGACCACATGTGACACCTGGCAGGATTATCGTTCTTCTCTCTATGATTAACACATGTGGATATGAACCCAGCAGTCGGCTGGTAGGCTAAGGGTCATCTAGGCTCTCCATGCCATGGAGGAGGAGAAAATGTAAATTAGTAGCCGTAATATTTCATTCACAGACGCTCTTTAACAATTCTGGTCATTAGCGTGAAGTTCAAAACTGGGCACCAATGGGTCGGTAAAGTTTGCTCTTATGCCTCTCATTTAAGGCTTGAGGTTCTTTTACTTGTGAATCTACGACAACGGACCAACAATAAATTTACATCCCTTACAAAAAAAAATAAACGAATAAATAAACTTGACTGCAGAGCTAAACGCCAGCCTAAGCGGACTTCGAAACATTTGATGTCCGACTCGAATGTGGAAATAACAGCTAAAAGGGCGCTAAAACTGTAGTCTGTTGGTGAAATGAGTAGAGAAGTCTTCCAGTTTTCCGATTAGATATTATTCTCACTTGAAGATCAAGAGCGAAATGAGTAATGCCACGTGATCTGTTCTCCCTCCTGCACTTCCTTCCGCGGCCTCATTGACTGTGATTTTTGCCTTCCTCCTGTGTATATGGCCTTTTTCAAACAGCTTCTATACAGGTTCTACGGACAGACTCCGTTGCCTCCAAATAACGAGACGGATGAAGGATGTGTCATGCTCTTTTTGGTGAACCGAGATACTTCTCTGAGAAGTCTTTAAGAATGGGAGAGTGGATCAGCTGTCAATAAATGTATGAATTCGTTCCACGAACTGTGTGTGGGTGCAGTTGGGAAGAAACAATTTGCGTGTGATAATGTTTATGATGATAAGTATAGTGCGCGAAGTAGCCCCTCTACATGCGTGGATTAGCCCCACTGTGTTTACATAAGGTGTATAGTACCTGTGTTTACATAAGGTGTATAGTACAGACAATTTTATAAGTTTTTTTATTCAGTGTTATACTAGTATTTAAGGATGATTAATATTATATTATATAGGTAAGTAAATAAGCTTTAATTATAGAGTAATTAAACATATCAATTTTTTTAAAAGATAATTATAATACTGATTTAAATTTGAAATGCGCAAAATAGCCCTACCCTACCCTAAATATTTTAAAATAACTATAGTTAAACAATGAATTTTGAGTAAACAGCTTAATTTTATTCCGTTAAATAGTCCTAACAAATGCCACTCTTGATTTCCAAATTCTATCGATAATTTGGAAATCACTCGTGGCATTACTTATGATAATGATGGCCAAATGATGTTCCGGGACCGTTTGGACCTTAAAGTTTCCTGACATTTGTCTTATAGATGAGAAAAAACCGAAAAAAAACATCACCCAGGAAACTTGTCCTGACCGAAGATCTGCGTGACATGGCAGTACGCTACCTCGAGAACACAGCGGTGGACTCTCAGAAACATAAAATCAACTATTTGCGAAAGGTAGTATTTGCATTTAACGACAGTCTTTAACAGTTTACGTCATCAGCGTCGCAATTGAAATCTAGACATGAAAGAACCTGGGAAGTTGGCTCAGATGCCACTTATTTCAGGCTTGATATTATTCTACTTGCCGTTAATGTACGACATAGGACACATGACTTTAAAAACATTTATAAAGAACCCAAACTCAGGTTTTTACCCCGGCCGAGTTTGAACTCGCAAACCTCAGAGCCAGATGCGAGCACACTAACCGCTAGTCTACAATATTAGATCTTTGGGAAATATATTTGTTCAAATAATCCACAATAACGAACTCTAATAATTCATAAACTCCCTTTACAGTAATAATTAATAATAATAATAATAATAATAATAATAGTAAAACTATATTAATATTAATAGGCATAATATTATTACTATTTTGTAATTACAGAGCTCAGGAAACGAGAGATGCGCTCCGATGGCAATCTCCAATCCATCCACCCGGCTCCGAGCAGCTCGGGCAATGCCACAGTGGGTGGTAAGTACACTTAGTGTTAATCAAAAATACCATGCAACCTCCCCGGAAATTCCGGATTCGTGCTATGAGTTGTCTTCTTCACGAAATCTTGAAAACACGCTCATTCTGCACAAGAAGTACAAGAGATAATTGTATATAATAATAATATACTAATATAATAATATATAATAATAATAATAATAGCTTTATTTTACCTGGCAGAGTTAAGGCCTTAAGGCCTTGTCTACCACTCAACCAGGTTTAAAAAAAATACAAAAGAAAAGTCTTAAATCTAAATTACAATATATATATTATAAACGATTACAAGTTATGAATACAATACAATTAATATTATAATGTATTTTGATTTACTCTAAATTTAACGAATTAAATATATAATATGGAACAAAACATATAAAAAAACGAGGAAAAGAATTAATGACAATAGTAGAACATTAAATAAATAGAGAAAAATGAATTATTAGACAACAGGTAACTGTATAAAAGCGTGACTTAAAGGTGCCAAGTGTGGGGCGGCAACCCCTGATATCTTGAGGAAGGAGATTTCCAGGAGCGGGCGGAGGCTACTGTGAAGGAAGTAGAATAGGAGGAAGTGCTATGAAGAGGAATTGTTAGCAGACTGCTATCTTGTGACCTAGTGTCAATATTGTGGTAGGAGGATAACTTCTCAAATCTGGACGCCAGGTAAGTAGGAATGTAGGAATTCAGAAGCTTGAAAAGTAGCGAAAGAGAGTGCAATTTACGTCAATAATCTTTTTAAAAAGTACAAAAAACCAAGAAACGTTGTCATTATAATACGTGCACAATTACATTTTTTAGTAATTTAACTCACGGATAAAAAGAAGGCATACAACTTATGGTATTAATAACTGTTAGTTTATGTAGATGATGTAGTATTATTGGGTGATAGCGAGGAAATACTAAGGAACAATACGTACATTCTATTGAGTAACACTAAGGAATTGGGACTGAAAGTAAATATCAATCAAATTAATATATATCGTCACATATGAATTTATTATATAATGGAAATTGAGAGTTAATGGCAAATGAGGGAAATTTTGAAGAAGTGTGCAGAATTAAAATATTAGAAACAATAATTACAGGCAGAAATGAGGTGCACAAAATAATTAAAGATTGAAAAATATTCGAAATGCATGCTATTATGAATTACAACGACTTATCTTCGTTCCAACTTGTCTCAAAAAGAGTTAAACTGAAATGTAAAAACAAAAGTTATTCTTCCACTTGTATTTTTTTGGATGCGAAACATTGATCTTACTTTAAGGAAGGAGTAAAATTTACGAGTAGTTACACGCTTTTATATTAGCTTTGACCTGTATCTATCTATCTATGTAACGGAATTTTTCAACGCGATTTTCACCCACTTAAAATCATTGGATCGACTTGAAACTTTGTATACTTGTAGAGGACCCGTGACAATACAATATTTCAATATTTATTTTCTAAAATCCTGGCCATAATCATCAGAAAATAAAAAAAAAGTGTTTTTGTATCAATGTAACGGAATCTTTAAACGCGATTTTCACCCACTTAGAAACATTGGATCGACTTGAAACTTTGTCATACTTGTAGAGGACCCGTGACAATATAATAATTTCATATTTATTTTCTAAAATCCTGGCCAGACTCATCAGAAAATCAAAAAAAGTGTTTTTGTATCAATATAACGGGATCTTTCAACGCGATTTTCACCCACTTAGAAACATTGGATCGACTTGAAACTTTGTATACGTGTAGAGGACCCGTGACAATACAATAATTTCATATTTTGTTTCTAAAATCCTGGCCAGAATCATCCGAAAATAAAAAAAATGAAAACTGGTATAATAGGTTGCGGACTTGTCGACTTTTTAGTCAATTGTTGTAAGAGCTCAGTTGGTAGAGCAGTGAACTCTTAGTGGTATATCATTTCAGTAATCCATACGTCGCTGGTTCAAATCCGGCTGGGAGGGGTTTTTTTATAGAAGATTATTACTTTTAGATCATACTACAATAGTATTGAATTATAAGATATTTACATTTTTTATCTTATTCTGTAAAATATTAAAACTAAAAATAAAAAATAAATAATAGTTTTAAAAAAACCGAAAGAAACACACTTTTATTAGAAACTAAAAAATGAAAAATAATTTTAATTTCCAATACGCTTGGGATAAAATTAAAGTGGTCAACAAAAAAATCATCTCCAACACATATAGAATAAAACTAGAGTTATCAACAAAAAGAAAAATAATTTTACCCATCAAAAGCGTGGGGTGCTTTCTTATGATGTTTTACATTTTCTTCTTAGGAGCTTACTTTTACCAATATTTGTTTATTATCAAATATATTAATTGATATAGGGCACCCCACGCTTTTGATGGTAAAATTATTTTCTTTTTGTTGATAACTCTAGTTTTATTCTATATGTGTTGGAGATGATTTTTTTGTTGATCACTTTAATTTTATCCCAAGCGTATTGGAAATTAAAATTATTTTTCATTTTTTAGTTTTCTAATAAAGTGTGTTCTTTTAGTTTTTTAAAACTATTATTTATTTATAATAAAGTTCGTAGAAAATTTTTGACCAAAGAGAGACGAACAGATAGGGGAATGGAGGGACTACTTAACAGTGAGATACACGATCTTTATGGGAAACTAGGATGTAATATGAAGAGTTAAGTCTCGTAAGACATGATGGGCAAGACATGTGGTACGAATGGGGAATGGAAGAGGGGTTTGGAAACTCCTTGAAGGAAAACCGGAGGGGAAAGCGTGCAGTAGGTAGGCCAATAATGAGATGAGAATAATATTAACAATGATTTCAGAAAGGAAAATTATACAGGGGATTGGAAAAATTTGGGTCAGGATAGGGAAGTACAGAGAGCTTAAATACTTCTAAGCAATTCCAGTATTTTTCAAACTTATGGACTAATTATTATTGATTCCGATGGAAATGTAATCAACAATATTATTATTTTTTTATAGAAAATTTCAAAATGTACTCTGAAATTACAAATCTTTAGCTTATCGTTAATAACCTCCCATTACAAAATACCTCGTATATAAGTTAGTATATTTTAAAGACGCTCCCGAATAGATCAGGTCATTACTTTCATAATTCCATTTCGGTGTGAGAGAGCCGAAAATTTTGTTAATACACCTATTTCAGGTTCTAGCTTTATATTTTTATCTATGACAATGGACCCATGGCATTGCCTTTATTTTGAAGGAGTCATGCTCAAGCTTCTGCTGCCTTCGATTCCGGCCCAGTTTTCAAACAGCGAATCTCGGAATCAGAATCGAGCATGGTAAGAACTGGTCCACAAGGATGGGGAAAATCAGATAGGTGTTTTCAGTGAGTCTACGTCCCAAAGTACAGAATGTTACGCGGGTTCAACTCATCATGAAAAGGATAAATTAAACCTTAATTGTACGTTGAAGTTAAACTTGTGTAAAACAGTTAAAAAGAACTGCTTCCATTTCCCATGCAAATACACACGACAGAAAATTTTCTCATGTTAAAAAAAATAACACAATATGAATTAATTACAAGTAAAATGATATGGAACAGTTAATATAATTCTGCTTCGTTATATTTACTATAACTGTCTCCTCTCATTATGTAACACCGGTATTCTAAGAGACTTCATTGTTCTAGTAAGCCTTTCATGTCATATTCAGATACAATGTCACATAAAAGCGTTCTTGCATGAAAACAGATGCGGGTGTGACTCTCTCCCTTCCAATTTTAACTGCAAAAACATTTAGTTCATCAGAAACAGCGAGAAGATCTGCCAGCTCAAAGGTGAACAAATTTTATCTTAAGTGTCTGTCGTTTGTCCATTTCCTAATGGATTTTCGATGGCAGAATCGTTTAGAATCGCCTGTACTCACTCCCCCCTCCTCTCTCTCTCTCTCTCTCCCCTCTCTCTCTCTCTCTCTCTCTCTCTCCCTCTCTCTCTCTCTCCTCCCTCTCCCGCATCTCTCGCTCCACGCTCGATGCCTCTCTCTCTCTCTCCTCGGTCTCTCTCTTCCTCTCTCTCGATCTCCGCAGGGCCTCCTCTCTCATCCCTCTCTCTCTCTCTCTCTCCTCTCTCGGTCCTCCTCTCTCTCTCTTCTCTCTCTCTCTCTTTGTAAGAGAATAGAACATCTTATGTAGCTAACCTACAAGGATTCCAGAATGAAGATCCACTTTGAAAGCTTGAAGTTTATAAAAATACATGCTAAATTCAGTAGTTTATTAAACTAGCCAGTTCTGAATTCTCTCGATAGATAGGGCTTCTGGAGAAAGTGTCTTTTGATTTTAGGCGTGTCTAAAGTCGTTTAAAGAAATTTCTCCCTGTTGTATTATGAAATGCAAGAAAACCATTAGGTACTACTATACGGGAATTTATTAGGTTTCGCTGACATGTCAACTAAAACAAAAACATATTCCGATTGAGTTTTTAAGCTGTCCCCCTCAATCCAAGAGCAAATGCTGGAATATAACCCCAAAAGATCCGCTTCCGACTTAAAATATATAAAAAAACTCTGCTACCATAAGCCATAAATTTCAATTTTAAATTGAAAATTTAAAAAAAAAGGAGCTAATATATTTTACAGGAACCCGAAGTTTTTGCCTATAAAGGAAAACCAAAACGGATCGCACACCGCTAACACTTAAGTGATGGCCGCAGAGTTTTCCACCTATCTCTCTATAAAAATAATTCGGAGTTATATAATTACTAAATCAGGACTGCTGTTCTGTATACTCAGTTTACTTATCATGAGAGAAAATATTGCATCTGGAACAGGATTCGAACTATACATTTCCAGTTTACGCGCTGTGGTATACAAATTAACTACTGAGAAAACATTTATCGGATAAAGCAGTTTATTTATTTTTTCATCTAAAATTATTAAAACATCTGTACCCTTTAATATATTCTACTTAGGTATAGCAATATTATTCGTATCTAGCCTATACTTAAAAAATATTACTTCGACATTTGTAAATTCACAGATCTCTATGAATGAACCCTACATTAACTGATGGTACTGTCCATATATAACTAACTCAGTCACTAACTCACTGGTACTAACCAACCCGAGATGCACTTACGCGCAAACATAACCTCCCCATATACCCCTAATCTGAATTAATATATTCTAATCATTCCTTGCATAATTCATCTACCTCAAATCATGGTTAATATTATTCCTTCCCATCGGCGCTTTCACTCTAGCATATCTACAAGGAATTTAAAAAGGTCATCTTTCATTCCCTATTCATTCAATATATTTTGCTTATCGCAGTATACAAGACTTAACTGTTATTATGATAGGTAAGCTATCTGGTTTCCCATGAAGACCACGTAATCACTTTTGTGTAATTTTCTACATTCAGATGTATGTTCATCTCTCTTTGTACAAAAATGTTATTGAACCCTATATTCTCAATACTCGTAAGCTTGTTGCTTTCTTAAAGTAAGACATCACATTTTTCATTCGTATAGCATAGCTGAAAGAACCACCGTTTTACATATTCTTAGTTTTATATTTTTATGTCGAAACAGGCAATAAGTCTACACCATGTCGATGATGATTTTTTAGAGAATTTGGAATTACAAGAGTCCGTCCGGATATGAATCGGTTTATTCTGCGAGCTGTAAGTCACGAATTAAGGGCCCCGAGATATCCGAAAAGAATAGTACGGTAATTACGCTATTAAACATTCATAACTAAACAAAGGAATGGTGAAACCCGGGATACATTCTGACATAAACTGCATCATTATTTATGAAAAATTTACATGG
The DNA here is from genome assembly GCA_030220185.1 of Diploptera punctata. Classification (NCBI taxonomy): domain Eukaryota; kingdom Metazoa; phylum Arthropoda; class Insecta; order Blattodea; family Blaberidae; genus Diploptera; species Diploptera punctata. The sequence continues at coordinate 54,702 of JASPKZ010003716.1, read as the reverse complement.
CTATAGAAGCTGTGAATAATGAGTTACCATTCACACAGCTACAATGTATCACTGGGCCATCATTAAGTGTCTACACAGCGTTTTATATTAATGGTAGGAGAGAGAAGGAGAGAAGAAAATCTAACGGTTCTCTGAGCTTTCCTTGCTCTGAGCTCATAATGGTATTCAGGTAGAAGTCGAGTAATTAAACTGTTGATAATATGAAGAACCCCAGGGAGAAATTAACTGAGATACAGGAGTTACGGTTACTCGCAAACTTCCTTAGATTTTGTTAAATTAGATAGAAACCTACTCTAAAACAAAGAATGTACAGTTCTTATTTGAGGAGGTTAGATTCAAAGGTGTGTAATAGCAAGTTTTACAGTATTAAGAAAAACAAGTTTGATGTTGAAGTTGTATAAGAAAACCATAGGTAATAGAAATTATAACAATTATTATTCTTAACGAATACACTTATATCCCTTTGTCACCAAATAAAATTATGCTTCAAGAATGTAATTATGCACCAAACTCGTTTCTTGCGAAAAAAAATCACTTGTACCTCTTTGCTTCTAACCGCCTCATTTATGTGGGCGCAATGATTATATATATATATATATATATATATTATTATATTATTATTATTATTATTATTATTATTATTATTATTATTATTATTATTATTAGTATCTATATGGTAACTAGGACTAACACAATGTGCAATTCTATTAGTACTGATATATACTTCAAAGTACAGTTCAGACCAGATTTTAACTGTACCTCTAAAAACTGTAGGCCTACCTTTTAACAGTTAATTTTATATACAATATTTTAACAAAATTGAGGACGACGGAACCTACCAACAGGTACAATTTAATTTTTAACTTTCATCATATGACTTCACCTCAAAGGAATTTGATATGAATTTTACTATATTGATACCTACTGTATTCTTTATATGGAAAGAATTTTCTTCTTAAGAAAATTTGTATAAATAATGTACCCATGTAGTATTCTATTATTTTCTTCTGCAGACTGTACTGCAAAAAAGATAGAGTTAAACGTTATTGTGTAATTGAAGCAAAGAAGGTTTCAACACTGTTTAAATGTTCCAATGTCAAGTAACAATCGATGCGACGTCGGAGAATGACTCGGATAAGCATACTGTAGGTGAAGATAGTACCAGCGAATGCCACTTGCTTCTAGATAGTGGATATCGATGATATCGTTTGAAGCAGTTGTTTACCTGAAGTCTGTGGTAACGACGATTTTCTTACCGTTATGTCATTTTTATTTAACTACGCTCTCTTTAACAACTAAGATCATTAGCGTCGCAATTCAAATCGAGTGAAAGAACTGCCAAATTTTCCTCGATGCCTTTTTTTTTTCTTTAGGTTTGAGATTGTTTTACGAATAGTAAATCTACGACACGAGATCCACGACTAATTTTATGCCCTGAAAAATCCATCGAATTTGGCCAGGAGTGGACTATAGAACAACTACCAGGATGTGCAGTGGATTTACCCTTTCCATGTCGAACATCTATTTTTGATTGGCAGTACAGCTTATGCGGGTCATTTCTGTAGTATGGCGATGAACTACCCGATATCTTACTTAGAAAATGGGAATAATCAAATAGTATAGCACATAACAAATAAAACCCTCAACTGACGAAAATCGTATCACATTGTTCTTTACCATCATCTCGTAGATGGCACCGGTAAGCTGTAGCTGATGCTCATCTCGAAAAATACCTCAATTAAGTAATTTATTTGCCGTATCGAAAAAAAAAATGGCTAGCGCGAGCGGCTATTCCGATTGGGATCCCAGGTTCAATCTTGGCGCTTCCAGAGGGGTATTATTGGTGGTGAGCTACACCGCGATTTTTCGGCTTTTTCTCATGGTTCTCCCGTTTATCGAATTTCATCCAACTAACACTCTCCATTCCCCTTCCTGTCATTTTATTTGTCACACATTCATTTCATATCATCATTTATCTCATTTCATTTTAAGAAATATAGTTTGGTTGGCACTCACAGGTATTGGAAATATATGGTTGCGGGGATCTAGTGGAGTGCCTACCAGGATTCTGCTCATGACTGCGAGCCTGAGTAATAAAAAAAGAGAAAAAGGGGGTAACAGGAGGGTTGTAGAAGTCCTTCGCGGCGACGCGTCCAACCCAAAAATGGCGGTACGAGTCATGAGAGAAGCACCTAATGTACCGGAACCGGAAGACGACCTACAGCTTACATAACACCGTAGAGTAGACTTTCATTCCATTCAACCATAATATACTGAGATAGCGCAATAAGTCTTTCAGGAAGTATATCTACCCGCTAACAACGAGTAACCATTAAGATTCAACACACAAACACGAGGGTTGTAAATTAAGCATAGCAAGGAATTTGTTGAGACCATAAGTAAAATTTCATTCCATACCGAAACGTTCCAGATATTCCTAACAATAAAGCTCATTACACAGAGAGAATGAATTAGTGAAAAGTCTCCGTCTCCTGCTGATTTTTATGACTCCGTAATGAATGCAATGTTATGTTGAAACAACGTAAATAAGCTTATCTACTGCAGTACACTCTACATACTCTAATGCTAGAAGCACTAATTAAATGCATGCTTCTCATAATGCAACAAAAATTTCAAAATATCAACTCACTGATACTAAATTTCATATTTAATTCAGTAATCAATACCCTGAATGCATCATTCTGAACAATTTATAGCGTTTCTTGCTAGCGTATAATATTCCCCTATGTAATACAATGTTAAAATATTAAAATAAATATTTGATCAAACAGTCGTCCTCAACTAAATTAAATTTCTGTTTAAGAAACTTCTTCAAGTACAGTTAGTGCAGGAAGTATTGATACACTTAAAAATAACACAGACAGAAATAAATAATTTCATTATTTCTTCACAAAAACAAAAATATACACCTTTAAATTGAATTCTATGAAGTTGGATACACACAGATTCCTCTTTTAATGTTTAATGAGTAAAAATAATTCGTACATGAACAACAAAAATTAACAAAGAAAAAGTATTGATATAGTACTAAGTTTTGGTCAACAGAATGTTCACATAAAGTCGAGTGAGGGTGGGTCTGGTAGTGTTATTCACTCTAGTCTTGAGTACTTTGCCATGTAGTTGTGTGTGTTCTGGCTGCAGATTAAGCTGGAATAGGGCACAAAGGTAGAAAGACTACAGTAGAAGAAAGGGAATTAATTATTGGTTTGCATATCAGTATAAATGGCTAAATGGAATTAGTGAAATAATGGGAAGTTCAAGACCAAATATTCAGCATATAATTGATAGAGTTAGCGAACGAAAATATTTCGAAAATAGCTACAGATCAGGACGTCCTAGAAAACTGTATGTTAATGTTGAAAAGTAATTAATGTGAAAAGTAAAGCAAAAACCTAAACATAGTACCCCTACATTAGCAGCTCGTATCAAGAATGACTTTAATATTGGTATTTCTGCTAGCAGTGTTCGTAACAGTCTATGGGCTAACGAACTGCATGGGAAAACAGGCGGTATAAAATGCTTAATTAGTGAAGAAAACTGAAAGAAAAATTTGAACTTCGCTAAAACTTAGATAAACATCCCCAAAAAATTTTGTAAAAAAGTAATTTATACTGACGAGCCTAAAATCAACATTTATCATTCAGATGGAAGAAGAAAAGTCTGGAGGAATTAAAACACAGAGCTACAAAAGTAAAATCTCCAACCCACTTGAAACATAGTGGCGATTCTTTATTAGTAAGGGGATGCATGAGTACCTCTGGAGTCGGGACCTTGCATTTTATAGATGGGGTGATCGATCATAAACAGTATATGAACATACTGAAGACCAATCATCATACTTCTGCAGAGGAAATGGGGATCAAACAAGGTTTTGTATTTATGCAAGATAATGATCCCAAACACATCGGTATGAATACGCGTTTATGGATTTTGTTCAACACACCAAAGTACATGGAGACGCCTCACTAGTCTCCGGACATAAACCCCATTGAGAATTTATGGGAACATCTGAAAAGGAGAATTCGTTCAAGGCAGGTTTCCAACAAGCAAGACCTGATAAACGCTTTGGAAGAAGAATGGAGAAATATACCTTCTTCAGTAACTTCAAATTTAATCGAGTCGATGCTACGTCGTCATCAAGTCATCTTTGGAATCAAAGGAGCTCCCAACCAAGTATTGAACTCAAAAAGTAAAGACTCAAAACAATCATAATATGAGACTGTATCAATACTTTTTGTTTGTTAATTGTTGTTGTTTGTGCATACATTATTTTTTACTCGATAATTGTTATGTTAAAACAGAGGAAACTACGTTTATTTAACTTTATAGAGTAAAGGTGTATAATTGTTTTTTTATATCCATCCATAGTAATTCTGCCCGAAGGCAGGTCCTTCACTACAATCATAGCATTTTCATGTTATACTTGCAGCTTTACTAGCGAATTGTAGATGTGGTAGCTTCCCGTTGCTTTCCACACAGGTGAAGGATGAATAATGATGATGATGATGATGATGATGGCCATATGATTTCGGGGACCGTTTGGGCCTTAAAGGTTTCCTGACATTTGTCTTACAGGTGAGGAAAACCCCCGATAAAAACCTCACCCAGAAAAACTGCCCCGACCGGGGATCGAACCCGGGCTCGCTGCGTGACAAGGCAGCACGCTACCTCGAGACCACAGCGGTGGACGTTTTTTTTATATAGTGAAAAAAGAATTAAATTATTTATTTCTCTCTGTGATATTTTTATGTGTACTTCTGTACTAACTGTAGTTAAAACTATGAAGGTCTTTCACAATTATGTTTCATCTTGTGCATTCCATTAGGTACTGAGATTGGTGTATAAGTTGCATAATGCGTTCAGATCTGTGGGTGCATTTTCGTTTTCAGCATGTCTATGTTCTCTGCTTTTTTTAAAATTCCTATATCTTCTAGGATGCTAATTTTGTTTTTGTTATTCTCTCTGTGTAATATTGACAAGGTATTATCGATTTCGGCGAACTACTGACTCGTATCTATAGTTCGTCTGGGTTAACTTTGCAAGGAATTTGTAGAAAGAGACAACTGTGCTCATATTTCGGCGAACTACTGACTCGTATCTATAGTTCGTCTGGGTTAACTTTGCAAGGAATTTGTAGAAAGAGACAACTGTGCTCATCTCTCTTACTCGCACCAGTGTTGACGGTGTTTCTTCACCAGATGTTAATACGCGTAAGGGGAAGACGAAAACTGACAACACGGTGGGTTCTTTCTTTTGTAACTGGGCGAAAGCGGTCACGGATCTACCCTTATATCTCCATCTCTCTCTTTGCCAAGTTAAGCCAGATATACAATAGTATGTGTTTGGCAAATCTTGATATTTCTTCGTGATTAATAAAATTTATAAAATTATAACGGCTTTATTTTTGTATTTATTAGTTTCTTAAATTTTGTTTGATACGAGAAGTTTGTTAGATTTAAAGGCGAATGTTATGTTTTTGTCTTGTTTCTTGACCGCATTAGCTAATTTGACCGTTTTATTTCTTGTGTAAGTGAGTGTGATCCAATTATTTATATTCATATTGTCTTCCTTTTCTACTTTTCTTTCATTTGTTAAATTGTTTTCATCTTTTTTTCTGACTAATTTTTCAATGGTTTATTCTTTGTATCCATTTTTTATTGCTAGAAATTTTATACAGTGCGATCAGTATAGAATTAGAGAGCAGACACAGGGTTTGTGATGTGCGATGTTGCTATGTATGAATATTTTTTTAATTGAGAATTGTTTCCTGTTTTAGAAAATATTGGGTTTAATATTGGAAAGCTAAAATCTCATGTCTGTTTCAGTATTTAGTTTTGATAGAAAACCCAGTCTGCTGTCCAATGCTATACTGATCGCACTGTATAATTGAATTCTTTGTTGCGGTTTTTTTTATTTAATGGAGCTTTAACATTCTGTTTATTAGGCTGATAAAGTTGCTCATTTTCTGTTGTATGGGGTGACTTGATTTTTTGTGTATAGCAAGTGTATTATTGGTTGGTTTTCTGCCTATATATATCTGTCTAAACTAATGCTAATAAGATTTTTAGAAGCTGTTAAATGTAGATAATTTATGAAGTTGTTGGATTCAGTTCCTTCTGTGAACTGTATTTTGTTGAGGACGACTGTTTTATCAGGTACCTATGTTAATACTTTAACATTTTATTACATAACCTCAACGGTATTTTACAATGAATTTAGAAGTATTGATTCCCCTATTTATTGAAAATAATCGTAGAAAATATTAAATGCAATAGACGAAAATGTTTTAGTACTCTTTAGCGAATTCCGAAGTAATGTAGCAATTGAGGTTGTTCTCATGAAACTATATTTCAAAGTTATTTAAAAATAGTCATCGGTCCTACTTAGTTTAGACACTAAAAAAGATCAAAACAATATATGAGGGGGTCAAAGCACAAGGGGTACAAGTGACATTTAAAAACATGATTTAAATACAGAAATTGTTAGCTAATATGACAAACTGTTTGGAGCCCAAGATGTATATGTGTGAGTTTGACAGTTGGTGACATATAATGGAGTCTTAGAAAATCATTCAGAAAACCAGCTCTTCTATTTGGAGAGCAAGGGACACGTCTGTAGATTATTCCTTGGCTCCCAACAGCTAGTCACCAAGCTTAAAGCATTGTATTTTTTAATGTTTCGCAGTGAAGCACGTAACAGCGTTCAGTGGCAATGCTGGAGAGCAGAATAAAAGTTATATCATAGTTAAGTTCTCGTTATTCATTGTAAGAAAAACCCGAGTAGAGACAGTAGATCCTAAGTTTTTTTGTCAGGCCACTCCTTTATTGAATGTGACCAAGTTTTGAGCAGATTGAGAAGACAAAGAAGAAAAGCAGTCGCATTTAGGTACCAGAGCATTGAGCAGTAGTTGTCGCTTAATCTAGCAGGACATTTATGATCATTAAAATGAATGACGCAGTCTTCAACACTATGGAAGGTCTTACATCCTTTTTTAAAGTCGCTGTCAAAGGTTTGTACAACATGCAAATGGCTTCACTTCCAAAGGACCAACCATTTATACTGTCCTTCAAACAGACACTTGACCGCCGAGTTTGAAACTAAAAACATGAAGGCATTCACGTGCTGGAAGGAACTCTGTGCTTCTTCCTCCTCTTTTGTCAAACAATGAGAAATCAAGTCTGAAGTACTTGAAGTAAACGAATCTTTAGGAGCTTCTTCCTTTCGTCCATCCTATTCATCTTATATTTTACACAAATCTTCCTCACTTTGCTGGTCCTGGAAATGGAAACCTTAATGAAATTCATAAAAATGAAGATCTTGATGACACGAACATGCCCAAATCAATGAAAGTGCCTCAGATTAATTTGGATGTTAAGTTCATTAACTGTAAATACCATGGTTTTCCAGTGTAAACATGCTCACAAGGTGAGAGAGAGAGAGGGGAGGGAGAGAGAGGGGGGAGGAGAGAGAGGGGGAGGGAGAGAGAGGGGGAGGGAGAGAGAGGGGAGGGAGAGAGGGGGAGGGAGGAGAGAGAGAGGGGAGGGAGAGAGAGAGAGAGAGAGAGAGAGAGAGAGAGAGAGAGAGACAGAATACAGACAGAGACAGAGAGAGAGAGGGAGTGATGGAGAGAGAGTGAGAGAGAGAGAGGAGAGTGTGAGAGAGAGAAACTTCATGGTAGTTAAGAATTTTAAGACTGATTTAGTCTATTAATCTTATCATAATATGTAACTCTTTGGTAATTTACTTCTAAATATGGCATGGAGGACAAGAGGTACAAGTGACTCTTAAAACAAACAAAAAATTATAATAGGCCTAATATTTATAATGAATCTGTTCATATTTTGAGATTAAATGGACTCATATATAATGAACACAAACAATTTATGAGATTTGTCAGTATTTCTGGAGTTTCATATTCTCAGTGATCTTTAAACGTAATTTTCTTCCAAACTAACTTTTTGTCATTTGTACCCACTGTCCTCGGACCGCCTCTATATATATATATATATATATATATATATATATATATATACAGGGTGAATTGTAATTACACCGACAAACTGCAAGGACTGATTCCTGACTGGAAAAGGAAGAAAAAATGCCGTATGTATAAGTGTCCATAAATGCATCGTTGCCACGGTAGATGGCACTGTTGCTCTGTTGCAAGGCCTGCTAGATCACCGGACTTAATCAAAAATTAAGATAATAATCCAACTAATTTAATTTATAAAATTATAAAACTCTATAGGTCTTATCGTCCATAAAATTATTTAAGCTTTCTTACCCCCTGGATTTTTACCTCGGGGGCATCTGAAAAGTGTTGTGTATGCTGAATCTATTCCTGATGTGCATACCCTTCAACTGCGTGTCCACGTCGCCTGTGACGCTATTCGGAAAGAGGCCGGAACATGGCATAAAAGAGTGAGGCAATCCATGATACGTGTTAGCGCGTGCATTGCATCAAATGGAGGCCACTTTGAAGATCTGATGTGACGTGGATGGGATTATACTACGTACTGTGGCGGGACGATTTGTTGTCGATGCACGCACATCGTTCATTTCCGGACACATGTTTATAGGACCTTTTTTCCTTCATTTCCAGTCAGGAATCAGTCCCTGAAGTTTGTCGGTGTAATTACCGTTCATCATGTATGTATGTATGTATGTATGTATGTGTGTGTGTGTGTGTGTGTGTGTGTGTGTGTGTGTGTGTGTGTGTGTGTGTGTGTGTGTGTGTGTGGGCGAGCGCGCGCCTTTAACGCTCTAGTGGCTGCATTTTTCGGAACCAAACTCGACATATAGCTATCAACTAAGAAAAGAAATATTGAGTTCGTTAACCAGCAACATTGGACCATTAGGATTGTCTGTTCAGTTGAAACGAAATTTTTAAAATCCCTCAAAAGGCCGCAATTTTAGATTCTTCGCAATAAAATTAGATACAAATAATTTAAAAAATCTCGAAAAACCAACGAAATCCGAACCATAACAGTCGGGTTTATCAAAATACCAACTCAAAAATCGGTATATAGCGACCGCCATGTTTGTTTTCTCACAATGTAATTAAATACATACAATTTAATTAACACAAGAAATAATACATATTCCGCAAATCAGCAAAACTGGACCATATATTCGTCTTGCTTAGGAATTCGCTAATTTTAGCAGTTTCTACCGACTGGCGTTTTTTTTTTCTTTTTTAATTTTAAGACTTAGAAGATTTCATTGGATGATTGTAAACTGATATAAGTGACTTTTTATTAATTAATGGATCAAGATAGATACGTAGTGTTTCAGCGAGGGCGGGACGGGATCCATGAAAATTGAATCTCCGTCAAGTAGCTGCATTCCCAATATTATTCTCTCACCAGCAGCTCGCATCCCAACCTTGAAACTCGTAAACATATTGCTTCAGTTCCGAGTTTGTTTTTGTATCATACAGGCGTGACATTTCGAGACATGAGCTCCAATGAGTATCAGTACTGTTTTCAACAGATACCAGGCATGGATTGAAGCAGGCGAACATTGCTGTAAATTTCAGACATGTTTCGGCATCGCAGAGTAGTATATTTTGCCGGCCGCCTACAGCTCTTTAAGAGAGTTGCCGCGGGATGGTCGAAGGTCATCTCCACTCTAGCGGGAACATTTTGTAATTAAGTAATGATAAGAGTCAGCAGTATATAG
>JASPKZ010003716.1:0-42500 GCA_030220185.1 Diploptera punctata | reverse complement strand
TCATCCCTATCCATCAACCCACGTCCTCCGGATATCATTGTTCTCATTCCACTTCTTATTTAATTCAGGGCCACGAAGTTCGACGACGGTCCTTCATTTCTTATCTTCTTCCAGGTGCGACACAAGTATAATGTCTTTCTGGGTAATCTTATAGTTACTCCTGCATTCGCCCGATACCTACCCATACCAATTTAATTAGCTTAATATCCCATATAATAATTAATAATAATCATAATAATAATAATAATACTAATAAATAATAATAATAATAATAATAAATAATAATAATACTGTTTTAAAGTGCCTATAAATATAATCACGAAGTGATTATAATTTATAATCACATTCTAACCGAGCGAGTGTGATTCAAACGGTAGCGTTTTAGACTTGTATTAGAGAGGTTCCGGTTTCAAAAACCCCCCTGTCGAACAACCTGAATGAGGTTTATCCCTAGTTTTTCCCAGTCGTCAACATAAAATAATGCTGAGTTGGAATTTCCATTACCAAGATTAATTTTATACGTATTTTGAAAAGAAGTGTCGGTCGTCCCATTATGATATGGAGGACCCAATCTCTTGATGTAGAAACACTTGAATGACCTAATTCTAAAGGAAGAAGAAGAAGAAGAAGGATTAATTTCAACAATTTCACCATTTCATACTATGAATAAAAGAGTAGATGCCAGAAGTTAAAGAGTGTATTAATAATAATAACAATAATAATAATAATAACTTTATTATTAATGATACTGATATTATTTATTATTATTATTATTATTTATTATTATTATTTATATTATTATTATTATTATTATTATTATTATTATTATTATTATTATTATTATTATTATTATTATTATATTATTATGTTGATAGCCGGATGTGAATATTAAACAATCATAACCTAAGATAAGTTAAAATGTTTCATACTTTTACCTCATATCCAGTATTCTAACAATACCTGTTTCGAAGTCTGGGTAGCTTCATCTTCCAGAAAATTTAGTCGAGGAGGGGGGGAAAGAAACAGTTCTTCTGATCGACATAACATCAGTCGACGAAAAATTACTGAATATGAAGCTGCCCAGGCTTCGAAACGGATCTAGTTAGAAGACTGGATATGAGATGAGGTATGAAACATTTTATTTTAATCTTAAGTTTAAACCTCATAGTGATTTTTTTTCTATAAAAGTTTAATCATAACTTAATTATTATTATTATTATTCATTATTATTATTATATTATTATTATTATTATTATTATTATTATATTATTAAGGGCAAATATATATATGCAACTTCAAGCCCAGAGTCTGTAAAAATTCGTCATATTTTCCCTGACTTTTCTTGTGTAAGTAACATAATAAATTATGCTCTTATAACGAATAGTCTGAAAATTATAAAAAAAATCATTAGTCCCATTTTTCCAAAATTATTAGGCCACTATTTAAAATAATTTGAATATATATCTCATTAATGTTACATGAAGTCCACCGCTGTGGTCTCGAGGTGGTAGCGTGCTGCCTTGTCACGCAGCGGGCCGAGTTCGATCCCCGTTCCGAACAGTTTTTCTGGGTGAGGTTTTTATCGGGGTTTTTCCTCAACTGTAAGACAAATGTCAGGAAACGTTTAAAGGGCCAAACGGTCCCCGAAATCATATGGTCACCATTATCATCATCATCCTTCACCGGTGTGGGAAGCAACGGGAAGCCTACCACACCTACAATTTCCTAGTAAAGCTGAAAGGATAGCATCAAAATGCTATGATTGCAGTGAAAGACCTGCATCGGGCAGAATTACTATGGATGGATGGAATAATCCATGAAGTTTCACGAGATATGTGAAAACAGGAATCAAATGACACTAGAGGGGGAGAACGTGAATAGTCCTGGTCCAGCGGATTGAATCCTCATCATAGTACCCATACTTATTTTAAAGGAGATTAAATGAGCTCAAGGAGGTGTCTGGATACGCGACGAATTAGTGATATCCAGTTCATATCATAGTCTTGCTGCCAAAGACTACTATAGGCAAATAAATTACCATTGTTGAATGATTATCATTAATGTTAATATTTATATTATTTAATATCGTAACATAATAATCTCTAGTTGTTTATTTATGTCATACCCCAAGTATGAAACTGTCGCAATATTGGTCTCATGAAGTGGTCCTTCGGGCGTTTTTCTTAAAATCAAATGTTGTCTTTGGAGCCATTAGCTGAGGGGGTTTAAATCATTTTTATCTTGGTGCAGTGCCACGTGCTTTTAAGCTAGTTGAGTTCCCGCGAGGGGAAAGAAAAGCTCATGGAATTTTGTCCTTTATCGAACCGGTGGCCCACGCAGCATCGCGAGGAATTTAGGAAACTAAAATAAATAGCGAATCCAGGTTAAGAAAAAACTTGCTTATAAAGGCTGGAGACCCAAAATGCTGACTAGATATCACCCCTAAATGTCTGGATGATCGTCCGCCCCCCTAAATTGACATATGTGGGATGTGAAACCAGCAGTCGGATGGCCGCCCGAGAGCTTTCCTAAGACTTAATCCTGCCATGGCAATAAAACTATACAGAACTACGTATGAATTGAAAAAAGTGGATTTTGTACACTTAAGTATGAATATGATTCAGTGGATTGTTTTAAAAACCTTAAAGAGCCTAAAATTATTTAATGAAAAAGCTAAAGTGATATTTCATTTTAATTTCACATAACATGATTCTGATATATTAACAAAACATGGCTAGGTACGAAATAGAATTGAAGTACAGTTATCTTGCTTTCTCTTGCAATCAAGTTATTATTTTATTTCAAATAAGTTACAAATTACATGGATAATAACTTTATAAAACTCTACTTAAATGAGCTCAAGGGAGTTTAAAAGAAAAGTTCAACTTCTCTTAATCTACCTGCTCAAACGAACTTTTAAAATGCAAACTTTTGGGATAAATTAATTTTCTTTCATATTTACCTTTATCCGCTGTTCCTTTCTACTGGGAAATAATAGAGACATTTCTACTAATTGCTTTATTCTGAATGGCAAAAAAAATATTTTGTTGAAATTAAAAACATATAATTAATACAAATAAAGTTTCATAGAAAAAAATATTATTATTATTATTATTTATTATTATTATTATTATTATCAACAGTAATCTAACAAGAGGTTGTGTTTTTCTGAAAAAATCACGAGCGACAAAGTCGTGAGTGATTTTGTCTAATGAAAAACTCAAGCTCGCGTTGGATTTGGAGTGACTATTTAGCGAATAATACAACATCAGAAGCTAAAAAATAATTATAATGTTTAACATTTATCAAATGTGAGGTTATGTATTCCAACCATACTTCCGGACGATTTCTAAGCCGTCTGTATAGTTATAAATAGCATATATTTTATTGTTAAAATTGTTTGGACTTGGGAAAAATCAATAACAGATGAGTGTATGAGAAATAACCAATGATTTTTTTTTCTGGCGGGTACGCAGTACCGGGACATATTTTCTCACCGTCTAAAATAAATATTTATTTATTCTGAGCAAAATGTGCTTTTCCCGGTATATGACACTGTCTTCACGAATTAAATTTCCTGTTTTATAACTGGTAAGTTGGTATCACACTTTTTTTTTTTTATATATTGGTATCAACATTATGGCACATTGTGCGCTCTTCATTATTATTATTATTATTATTATTATTATTATTATTATTATTTTATTATGTTGGTATCAAAAACAGGATGTCGCGCTCAGTTCGCTTCCTATACCGGTTTTACAATGTAACGAAAGAGGAAAATACTTGGTAGCTGTTCACTATCAATCTAACTTGAATTACTGTAATCATTCTCCAAAATGAATAAAATAAGTAGTTTCTTTATGCGATTAGTAAAAAAAAGGAAGGCCAAAGAAGAGCAGAAACTGTCGAATCTGCACATAGGAAAGACGAAAAAGATTCTGAAGAAGCAAAAATAGTCGAATCTGCACGTGGTCAGGACGACAAAGATTCTGGAGAAGCAGAAATTGTCGAATCTCCACATGGTCAAGACGAGAAATATTCTGACTATGACTGGCCCGAATGTTGGACACTGTTCCAGAAAAATTACTTTTTCCAAGAAACGATTTGCTGTATGTCAAGAATAAAATTGGGCTGTAAATTGTGTCGTTATGATGGAAATTTAGCTGTCACAAACGAATGGGAATGAAAATTTCAATGGAGTGGCAAATGGTAAAATCAGCTACTTTGGAGAATCCCGGAAAAAAATAGTTAATGTCACTGAGGAAAAAATACACGATCATAAGGAGAGTGCGGGGGCACAAGAATGCCAAAAAGTAACATCTGAAGCAAAGAATAAAACATTAGAGAAAGTTTTCTTAAATACTTTGTCTCACAATAAGGTAATTATTGAAAACATTTTCGAACCTCTTACAAAGTTCCAAAAAAGAACCAATCAGTTAACAACTTTGAAGATGAAATCAATTTGCAGGAACTTAATGGCATAGACATGGGATATATTCTTCATTCCTCAAATGCGTGCATCAACATTGTGAACCACATCGCAAATAAAATGAGAAAAACGTTAATACACAATACAGTGCAGTAAAAGAACGAAGTGTCATTACTAATTGATGAATCTACAACTGTGACTAACAGATCCACACGATTGCTATTATTCGTGCAGTTCTACCTGAACTTTCAGCTCCAGTGAGTGTTTTCCTAGACTTGATAGAATTGTCAGATGTAACAGCTAAAGGAATTCTTAACTCTCTAATTGGTCGTCTTAATGATTTAGGACTCTCTGAAGATTACTTGAAGGAGTATTTATTGTATGTGACGTGCAGCTGTGTTATTTGGTGCGCGTAATGGTGTAAGGAGGCTAATGCAAGAGAACTTTCCCAATATTATTTTCTGGCATTGTGATAACCATCGCCTTGAATGTCTGTTAATGACACGGTGAACAATGTGGCAGGAGTGAATCGCTTCAAGAGTTTCATGGACAAACTTTATGTAACTTATCATGTTTCACCTAAGAATGCTAGCGATCTACAGGCTTCTGCAGCGACTCTAGAACTTCAACTTCTTAAAATTGGCGGAATATTAAGCACTCGGTGAGTTGCATCTAGCTTTCGCACCGTTTCTGCAGGGTGGCAAGACTTTGAAGCTCTCGTCCATCACTTTCAAAAAACAAAAGAAGGCAGTAAAAGGAGCAAAACAGATGCTGTCTTTATGAGGGTCTTTTGAGGAAAATTGCGTCTTGCGAATTTGTTCTTGATTTGGGCCTTATGTGTGATGCTCTCCAAGAACTTAGCAAAATAAGTCTACAACTACAAGAGAGAAATATTGACTTGTACAAAGCACACAGGAACATACGTAATACAGAACAAATGTTTGAGGAAATAATTGAAAATCCTGGTCCATACTACAGTATATCTTTTCAAAGTAAGGAGACTATGAAGTTCAAAGGGATTGAACTCCACAAAAATGAAATACACAGTCCTGCAATCAGTTCAACTCATTTTTATACAAGTCTGAAAGAAGCTGATAGAAAGCGTCTGCCTGATGGAGATGATGCTGATTTACCTGAATGTGCCAAAGTTTTTGATTCCAAGTATTGGCCAGAAAATTCTGGGAAACATCTTACATTTGGTGAAGCTGAAATTAGAAAGTTAGCGCGAAAATTTCGCTTAAAGGAAAGAGAAGCAGTTCATGGTTTTCGTGAATATCTTCAGGAAAATACATTTCCAGATGTACTACTTCCTCTGAAGCACACACTGGGCACAATTGCAATATCTTCCAGTGAATGTGAAAGGGGTTTCTCTCAAATTAATCTTATAGTTACTTCAACTAGGTCATCTATGATTGTAAGGACAACTTCTGCACTGCCGTTCATCAGGATAGGAGGGCCTTCTCTCACTCAATTCAACCTAGCAAATATGTAGACTCATGGCTGCTCCAAGGACATCATTCTACAGTTGATACCAAAAGCAAGAAGTGATCTAGAAACGAAGAGTGTACATCGGAGGACATGTTAAAATTGTGGAAGTTGCTAGGATAACATCCTCTCTGTGAGTACCGGCACCTTTTTTTTCCAGAAAAAAAAGCACTGATAGTCATAATAATTATTATCAATTCCTGCTAATTTATGTAGGCCAACTTTACATTAGCACAAATTATTGATAAACGTAGACAATTTAACGTACAACCCAAGTGGCATGTATTGATTGTCAAAAAGCTTTGATACTGTGGATCGAATGCGGCTTTGGAAAGTTATGCGAATACAGGAATTCCAGAAAACCTAATTTGTTTACACAAAACCTATATTAAGTACAAAATTCAAAATAATACTGCACGCCGCGATTCTACTCTTTTATAACATTGAGTTTGAAAGTTTTGAGTGACTATCTTAATATTCATTTGCCCGGACCCATAGAAGGCAAAGATTAATCTATCTTTCCTTTGAAACTTATTTAACATATAGTACTGAGTGCTAAACAGCATTATAATCGTGGAAGCTAGAAGGAAAAAGGGGATTAATTTGGCTTGAGAAAGCTTTAGCATATATATATATATATATATATATATATATATATATATATATATATATATATATATATGTATATATATATATTATAATACGAAACATGACTAGCTACACAATTAGTAAAAATACGTTAACAAAAAATGACTTTTAATAAGAATCATGTGTCAGATAATACAAATAATTTAACAAAAATTCATCTTCTTGATCGTTGAAAGAAATTATATGAATGAAATAATATAAATTAACAAACTCGGTCATCAGTAATAAAAAAACAATAATAGTAATAATAATATTCAAGCATACATACACTCACTCTCCAGTCCAGCCGAGGGCTAGGGTCCACAGTCCTGGTTGCCCTACCCTGGCTTACGGGACTGATGAAACAAAATAGCTCACTCGAGCTACAGTAAACCTGATCACGACGACACTTAAGATGATGATGACCTTGATACTTGCTTGCACAGCTTATTTGAGTCTTTCCATAACAAGGGGAAGTTGCGCAGTCACACGCAGCGCAGAAGGAAAAGAGGGAGGGGTGCGTAGGAGAGGACAACGAAGATAGGAATTTGGCACTGTTCTATAACATCACTGTAGAGGGAAGACACGTTGACGTAGTTGTTACGTACCGAAAAAGTGATTTCGGTACAATACTGCAAGCAACGAAAAAAAAAACAGGACAGGGCTGTCCAATGTCCCCCAACTCTATTTAACACTTATATAAATTATATTACTTACTAAGACTTGAGAAAGTAAACTAACAACACACTGCATAATTAATGATTATCCGCTTAATACATTAATTTATGCAGATGACTAGATTATTTTAGCTAATTCTGAAGACAATTTACAAAAAGCTATATACACTTTATACCGAAAAGCAAACGAATACAATCTGGAGATCTTCAAAAAGAAAGTTAAAGTAAATAGTATTTGAATGAAAAGATCGCCAAATATCTAAAAATGTTATTGATAAAATCAGTGTATAGAAGAAAGTTAATGCATTCAATTCGACTATAATCTCTCCTACATAAACTCCAGGGATATTGAATTAAAACTAGCTATATTTAAACAACTTTAGGAAAAATAAAATTCAACACTACTAAGAAAAATTAGACCGGAGACAATTTTGAAATTCTATAAAACAATAGCAGTCCCTACTTTGTTATAAAAAATCAATTTGGCACCAAAAAACGGGATGAATAGAAGCGGGTGAGATGAGACTGTTAAGACCTATAGCGAGCTACTCTCTTCTTTATCGTTAACGGAAAGTTGACATCAGACCATAATTTCTTTACCGAGATAACCGGCACGGGCACATTTCACTAATACCTAGTGAGAGGCAACTCAAAAACTCTTTCTCTATAGACCTAACGGGAGGGATCTTGGAAGGTCAAAGAAGCTGTGGAGAGACCAGCTCACCTGATGCGAAACAAACCAAAAAAGCCTCATCGTTATAGTAGTTGATTATGGATTTCTGCTAATCACGAATACAGATCAGAATACCGGAAAAGTCAGTTGGTGGGTTATAATTCAAATACAAGACAATGAGGTCAAATTAATATAAATCAATCTTTTAATTCCCTCGTAAAAAAGTAAATGCATGCAGCACACGAGTATAATTTTAACAAAAATTACAATATGGCAAGTGCTACTGAGATATTCCAACTGTTTCCTGTATTTGTGCATAATTATGTTGTGTTAGAATGAAGCTAGCTTAACATAAAAATGAAGGAAAACATGTTGTATGATATTCTAATCTTTCACTTTAACAAAAACCATTTTCGTTTTATAAATCGATAATATTATTTAACAAATTAAAATAGGATATTCAACTATGATACTTAAAAATAAGTATCCTATAACAAAGATTGCCTCTGTTCCTGAGGGTTGAGGTTTCAAATGTGGCCAGAGTGGAAAAATTCAAGGGACAAGTCCTCCGGAAGGGACTTTAAGCCATGGGTCCGAGTGCGGATATTTTCGGACTAGTAATAGAACCCCAAGCTTAAATTAGTGCATCTAAGCAAGTAATACTTTAGTTGCCTACTAGATGTTTCATTGAGACGATATGCTGACCATATGTCACTCACTTATAACTGTAGAGAAATAAGCGTAACGAAATTAGATTGGTCAAGAAACTCCCGCTAACGGAACACTCATGCCTCCACGAGGGACGTATGGGGTGTACTCTACATACATAATAAAGAACCTATATGTTCTTTTAACAAATATTACAAAAATAAACCTTTACATCGATTCCTTATTTGTGTGAACTTAAACATATTTTCGGAACAATCTATCTAGAGTGATAAGATTAGATTTTATTAAAAAATTAAAATTAATATATAATAATAATAATATATTATTATTATTATTATTATTATTATTAATGTCCTCCGCTGTGGATAGAGTCGCTGTCTCGTACGCAAAGAGCTCGGCTTCGATTCCAATCGGGACAAGTTCACTGGGTGATGGTTTTTTCGGGTTTTTCCTCACCTGTAAGACAAATGTCAGGAATGATTCGTCTTCATATTGTGTTGTCTTGGAACAGGACCTGACATTGAGCTGATCACTATTCAGGGAAGACCTCCATGTCGTTGTGTGGTTAAAAAGTATGTATGCGATCCGTAGTTTAAAATCCCTTTCCCGACAGGCCGTGATGCTGTAAGGACTGGGTGGCGTGTGTGACATAGAAAAAGTACCTATATGGCGAGATATCAAACTGCGTTAATGGAATGATATGATTCCTAATAACAATAATTTGTAATATTAATATCAAAATTAAATCATATTGCAATTCGAAATATAGTACAATGTGATACAAATAAAATAATTTAACAACTTTATTTTAATTTTCAGTATACGGTGTTCGTAATGGACGAATCTGAACCAGGATAGGTATAACTCAAATTTCTCCGTTTTTTCCCTGCTAATAACTTCACTCCACCATTTCTCAACACTTATTCATTTAGTTTAATTAAATGTCATCTACTCCTGTGATGGAGCGACAATTCTAGTCAGCTGGACCCGTTGTGCATCACATACCATTATTAATAACAGGGGCTTCATCTCGTTTCATCTTCGACCCGGAATACTCCGAACACGATGAAGTTTATTTTACTTTATTTTGCATACCATGTACTAAACATTGTATTAAATAAATTAATTGTACGAATTTATTTAAATAGGAATACTTAACTCGGATTTTTCTAATCGGGTACCAAATAAAATCTTCCATTATTTTCCAAGAGGAAGAAGAGATGTCAGACGTCCTCGGAAGAGATGGTCTTAGATCTATTAGTGAAGACGGAACAGGCAACTCTTGCCTAAACAGGAAATGAAGAAGAAGAAGAAGAATTTGATTTCAATGATCTACAGTTATTTATTTAAGATATCTCAATGTTAACATTCTTTTATTTCTAGATTCTTTGAGAAAGTTTATTTCTCATGAAACTATACATATATGAATGTAATAGACAAGCAATAAAACGTAAGAGGGAAAAATACAGTATAGAAGAAGGTATTATTTTATATTATTTATAGAGGTATTAAGACTTTTAGATGTAACCCTGAGTCGGCGTGTTCTCACAGCGTGTTTTTAATGTGTTTTAAACAAGATGAATATGATAAGGATGATTATGATGGCCAGATATTATTCATGGATAACGAGTAGCTTATTTCTACTAATATCTGTCTTACGGGTGAGGGCAAAACCTGAAAAGAATAAAATAAACTCACGAGGAAACTAAAAACAGTGATGTTTATATGATAAGTACCTCTACTTCCTGTCGCATTAAAACTTAAACATCGTAGTTCTCGTTCTCTCATATACTAGTAGGTTAATGGAACAATATGAAGTCGATCTCGGGAACTGAACACAACCATCATTTCCTTTTTCTGGAAATCTATTTTCGTACCTTGGTAACCCAGCTTCCTGTACTATACATCATTTATTTACAAAAAGACGTGCTACCGAATAGATTTTATGTCGACAGTAAATATAGGATTCTAAATTTGTGATATGGACTCGCAGAAATAGAACTGTAGAGTCTAAGTGTATCATGTGGACTGTGTAATGTTGATGTTTTCTGTTAGTTGCTCTTATTAACTGGGTCGAGTATTGTCTTGTCTTTACTCTACAGCTCTTCAAGCATTCGAGTGCTTTGAACACCCTTTTACTATTGCTAATTCATTTTATGGATCAACATTTAGATAAAATTAATATAAAATTATGCAGTGGAAAGCAACGGGAAGCTACCACACCTACAATACCCTAGTAAAGCTGCAAGCATAGCATGAAAGTGCTATAATTGTAGTGAAGGACCTGCCTTCAGGCAGAATTACTATGGATGGATGGAATATTCACCTGAAGGTCAGTCTCCTCAACTTAATTAATCATTTAACTGTAGCGCTTTCGGGACTTGTCCCATCATCGGCAGGATTCAAAACTGGTGTTTCACTGAAGATCTGGTAGAGGGGTTGCATGTATTGGGTTCGTTTTCGTTTATCAGGCTGTCGTTGGGTGAGCTGCTTTCATGATTCCATCTTTTCGAGTACGTTTTTCTTCGTTTGAATCCTGCCGATGATGGGACAAGTCCCGAAAGCGCTACAGTTAAATGATGAATTAAGTTGAGAAGACGGACCTTTCAGGTGAATATTCCATAATTTTATATTAATTTTGAATAATACCTCATAGGAACATATCATGAACTTATAAAAGTTGATTTGGATAATATGGCGATTAAATAATCCTTATAGAAGAATGGGACTAAAGATAACAGAATATATGTATTTATATAACCTGCTGTTCGCAGATGACCAGTTGGTAATAGCACAAGATGGAGAAGATGCAATTATATATGTCACCAATTATCAATATAACACCAAAATTGGGTCTAAAGATTAACTATGAAAAAACAGAATATTTAACGAATAATTGTGTAGAGATATCCATTGATGGAAAAAAGATTTAAAAAGTCTAACATTTTCGTTATCTGGGCTCAATGTTGGAAACAGAGGGTACATCGAACATGAATATTAATCGAAAGATAACAAATGGGAAGAAAGTAATTGGAATGCTGATTTCAGTTTTATGGAATATGAATATAATAAACGGTACAAAAAAGAAAATATTCAAAACCATACAACCGAGTATAGTCTTGTATGGAGCGGAGATATGGACGTTAAACTGAAATACATGTTAATAAACTGAATGCACTGGAAATGGGCTTTGGAGACGATCAACTAGAATATCCAGGAAACATAAAATAAGGAACTTAGAAATATGACACATTATGGAAGTGGAAGAAGAAAGTGTCGTCACAATTTAAAGAAAAAGACTACAATGGTGCGGACATTTACGAAGAATGGGAGAAGGAAGAATATCCAAGATTGTACAAGATGGGAAATTAAGAGGGGAGGAGGATGACGACAACCTGCTACTTCTGGACACAGAATGTGGATATGTCAATAGAAATACTTGGTGTAGTGGAAGATGATGTACAAGATAGAGACAAATGGCGTAACATCATAAAAAACAGTGTAGAGTTACGAAAAGTAATATCTAACTTTGCGTACACCTAAAGCTCCTAGACACTATAAGACCTAAAATAAGAACGAAAGAAAACATATAAGAAAAAATATATAAAAATCGAGCAAGTTGGATGAAGCGGTAGTTTTTGAGACTTTATTAGGAAGGTATCGGGTTCAAACTCTGGTACCGACCAACCTGGTTGAAGTTTCTCTCAATCGCCAAGACAAATATAAATTAATTCATTAAAATATCTAATTTTATTAAATGCTACGAGCGATTTCCAAATTATCGATAAAATCACGACTCACGAAGTGGGGAGTGAATTTATCTAGAGAATTTGGAAATCAAGAGTGACATTTGTTAGGACTATTTAACGAAAAAAATTAAGCTCTTTACTCACAAATCATTATTTAAATATAGTTATTTTAAAATGTGTATATATTTAATGTAAATGGCGATGTTTCAAAACAAATGAGAAACGATTGTTATGCTTCATTTGTTCATCACTGCAACCAGATCATATTATTTAATTCCAAAGGATCGCAATAATGTAAGAATGCACCCTAGTGGAGAAATTTATAACCAACATTATAGGTTATATTAATTATTATCTGTTGTCCTATGATGTAAATAAGTATATTATATTTTTCTGGAACGTAAATTCCTGGGAAATAATAAATTTAAGAAAGTGCAAACAGTGTTTTTTTGTGGTATAATCAATTGCTACTCATGTTTTTATATTATATCCCGCATACACTATCTGCTAACATTCATGCATTATATATACAATATGGTAACCATATGTAGTCACTGCAAAATAATGCTATGACCTATTCAGAATGTTAAAAAGGAGAGCTTGATTTTAAAGTGGTAAAATTAAATTGATAAAATTGAGGTGAAAAACGACTGATTGGTTGCAAATAAAAAATCATTGAAATGTGATTAGTCATGTGACTCCCATTTGGGGCATAAGTTAAATAGTCATAATAAACATTTCATGGATTAAAGGTGAAATCGTTAATACAAACATTAATATGGAATGAAACTTCGAAGGCTTCAAAATACATTCAGAAGTTATATGATTTTACAAATAGATTCTATTCTTTCAATAAAGAGTTACGGAAGCTGACTGAACAGTGTGAGATCTAAAATGTCATTATATAGGCCCAAAGGTATTTAAAATGGATCGGGCATGTCTTAAGAAGGGAGAAAGCAATTTAGCTAAAACGGCTATGGAAACAAATCCCCAATGAATGCCAAGATGAAGAAGAATACCCAGAATACCAGGCGCATTGCTATAAGAAGGGAAGCAAAACAACTAGGGGAAAGCTGGAAGGAAATCAAAGAACTGGCAAATAATAGAGTTCGTTTACGATTTTTCGCTGAGGTCCTATGATCCTGGAGGACACCAATAATAATAACCACAACAATCACAACCACTACTATACAACAACCCGCCAACCGCCGCCGCCGCCACCACAACTTGATAATATCGTTTAAAAGATCTGCAAAAAAATGCCTCATATTAAAAACACAAATTACTGGATACCCCTAAGATCTAGATACGATGTGGCCTTATGTATTAAAGGGTCTGTAAATAAGAAATAAAATAAATAAAGTTGATAACAATGTAAAAAACCAAATTAACGAAAAAAAAATCTAGGAAGCACTGAAAAAAAAAAAGTGTGTATGCTTCCTAAGTGTGGTATTAATAGCCGAGCTGTTCAATAAGACATTTTATCGTGGAATTTCGGATTCTATGGGACCGTTTGCCCACACAGGCTTTTAGTAGCGGCTACAGGTTGAAGAAAAAAACAGCTATAATGGCATGGGGGGCCCGAAATCCTAACCACATGTCACCCTTATACCAGCTGGATGGTCGCCCACCTCTGCATTAACACATGGGATGTGAAGCCAACGGGGAAGCTGGTAGAACAAGACTCTCCTGGGCCTATCACGCCATGGGGTAGTAATATGCTTCCTAAAGACAGAGATCGAGTCCCTCGGTGTGGGTTATTGGAGTCGACTTGATAAAGAATGACAGTTCAAACTGCATGAATAAATCTACTAACACTCTTGAAATAGTTGCTCTTGCAACTATCATGCAGTATAAGTCGATCATTTTAAAACCTCAAAATAGTTCTTTAGTTTATTCACAAATCGGCTTTTCTTCTCCATATTAACTTGTGGGGGTTACGATTCCCACTTTTAATAAACCAGCATCTGCGACCCATTTGTGCTGGCAGAAACCAGCGCTCTGTTACCATTGTGGCGTCGTTTAAAGAACAAAACCACGGTCTGCCTACCATTTGTAGGTAAGTTACGAAACCACACTACGCTACTGCTACCATTTGTGGGTTTAGAAAGCAAACCACGCTCAGCGTAACACTTGTCCGGGATCGGGCTTTGTAATTTTGCTGCATTTTTAACGTGGTCCTGATATTCGAAGAAGTTATCAGTAAGAAAGCAGCTTTGCCTCGGGCCCATGAAAGGCAGCTATTAATTCATCTTCTTTTCCTGATGAACATATTTACATATATAGATACAGATTATTAGAAGCATACAGTGAGTGATTTTTGTATAGGAGAGTGAACAACTACTTATACTTGAATAATAACACAGGGCGTTTGTTTAAAAAGATAACCTTTAATATAAACAAGTTGGATTTAAATAAAATAATAAATTAATAACAAAAGAGAATTCTTGATCAAACGACCAAGCGTAGCTGTAAAAACAACTGAACAATAACATACCATACATAATACCACACTCACACACGTGTCCAAGCTTTAGGAATCACTTCTTCCGTACATTGCTGGACTAACTCAAACAGACCTCTTCTCGGCCTCAATCAACTTGTCTATATAGACCACCATATTAACCTTCCAGTCGCATGGTGAGCTGGAACTGGATTCCACCCTTTGAATCCGTCTTTAAATAACCAAACGCCGGTTGCTAGGCTGATCGAATGATAATGTTCGGTAACAGTACAATGTATATAAAGGTTCGCAAGTAGAGGGGATATGCGCCGTAGAGATGCGCGGCGGAAAGGGTGAAAAGGGGGGGTAGGCACAAGGAACACAGGACATTGGCATATTTCATAAATGTTCTGTAGTAGGGAGGAGAACAAAGATACCATACTGAACCGCAGAAAGGCACTTTCGGTTCAATAACTCCCCCTGCGCCCTCCGGGTAAAAAAAAAGGAAAGACAGTCCATAAATTTCAAAAAAATGTCCGGTAGAACAATCCCACGTTGGGAGGGGCACATCAACATATCAGATTCCAGCGGTAAACTTTCTACACAAATCTTCATCGTCCCCAAAATCACAATCACCACACTCGTTTCCATGTTGACTATACAGGCGCTGAAAATTAATTCCATCTGGATTCAGTCGCCCTAGTACAACTCTGCGGTGTGTTCCGGTGAAAGAACAGGGCGACGACGATACCATATTGGATTGCCGGATCGCAATCCCGCTCCACCGCTATCCAGGAATCTGTAGTTCTAGAGTCACCTGTCGGTCAGCTGGGCACTCGGGGGTCGGCCGGATCCACCAAGCGCTCGACTGCCGAACATTCCAGGCTGCGTCGTACTGCCAATGTTAAGGAAGGGTAAACTGAAACAAAAAACAGGCGAAGACAGGAAAACGGAACCTCAGACATACCAGTTTAGCAAGTGACATAATACAAAATATTTTCGTAATGAACATCTAGTTTAACATACAGATATTTTCACATGCTTAGATTCACTTCATTACAGAACATTGTTTAACTTGACTGACATGTTGTTTTTACAACGTGGCCATGGACGCTTACTAACTTCTAGTTACCCTCATTTTAGAATTTAGCCTGCGTCTCATTAGCAAAACCTGGACCACGTATACAGAAACTCATTCTGGTAGCTCCACAACCAAAAGGTTGACTCAATCAGCTCATATACTAAAATACATAAGGAGCTTTCTTAATATCTCCAACAAATATACAAACAAACTACGTAGAAACAACTAAGCTCGACACTCTCTAGCGAGATGTCCAAAACGCTGACATTTCCAACATTGTAAATACTTTAACTGCGCTTGTCTTCAGTAAACTTACGCTTTACTAATGTTTGTTCAGCCGGGGAGAGAGAATCCATATGAATTTTAAGTCGCTGACGTAATATATTTACATCGCCTTCAACCTCAATACCTAGTAAGCTCAACTCTCGAACGAGATTGTCTTTTGATATTACATCTATCCAAACTAGGCATGTTTACAAAGTACAATGAACAAAAGATGTAAACAACTATAAGGGACGTAGTTTAGTATGCATAAGTCACTCTCTGTTTACGTATAAAGAAAGATAAGTCAATATCATTTACGTGAAATAATACAAACGCGTAAATAAATGCTTTTCAAAAACTTTAACATAGATACCAAGTATCGAAAACAAATAGTTATCCGCAGGGAAATATCTCTGAAAAAATGTCGACTTTCTAATTCCAAACTTCATTTACGACCATACAGAGTCTATACCCTTGTCTTGGCACTTGAAACCAAAACTCCGAAACTTGAGTAGAAAATTTTAAATCGATACTACTAGAACCACTGTTAATAGAGTACAGCATATCTTTCAAAGTTGAAAGATACAAAACCACACGCTCTGCGCACCATTTGTGGGGGTTACGAAACCCAAACCACGCTTCTGCGTAACCATTTGTGCTGGCATGAAACCAGCGCTCTGTTACCATTTGTGCTGTCGTTTTTAAGAACACGAAACCACGGTCTGCCTACCTATTTGTAGGTGAGTTACGAAACCACACTACGCTACTGCTACCATTTGTAGGTCTAGAAAGCAAACCACGCTCAGCGTAACACTTGTCCGGGATCGGGCTTTGTAATTTGCTGCATTTATTAACGTGGTCCTGATATTCGAAGAAGTTATCAGTAAGAAAGCAGCTTGCCTCGGGCCCATGAAAGGCAGCTATTAATTCATCTTTCTTTTCCTGATGAACATATTTACATATATAGATACAGATTATTAGAAGCATACAGTGAGTGATTTTGTATAGGAGAGTGAACAACTACTTATACTTGAATAATAACAGAGGGGCGTTTGTTTAAAAAGATAACCTTTTAATATAAACAAGTTTGTTTTAACTAAAACAATAAATTAATAACAAAAGATAATTCTTGATCAAACGACCAAGCATAGCGGTAGAAATAACTGAATAAATAACATACCATACATAATACCACACTCACACACGTGTCCAAGCTTTAGGAATCACTTCTTCCGTACATTGCTGGACTAACTCAAAACAGACCTCTTCTCGGCCCTCAATCAACTTGTCTATATAGAACCACCATATTAACCTTCCAGTTGCATGGTGAGTTGGAACTGGATTCCACCTTTGAATCCGTCTTTAAATAACCAAACGCCGGTTGCTAGGCTGATCGAATGATAATGTTCGGTAAGAGTACAATGTATATAAAGGTTCGCAAGTAGAGGGGATATGCGCCGTAGAGATGCGCGGCGGAAAGGATGAAAAAGGGGAGAGGTAGGCACAAGGAACACAGGACATTGGCATATTTCATAAATGTTCTGCAGTAGGGAGGAGAACAAAGATACCATACTGAACCGCAGAAAGGCACTTTCGGTTCAATAACTCCCCCTGCGCCCTCCGGGTAAAAAAAAGGAAAGACAGTCCATAAATTTTCAAAATAATGTCCGGTAGAACAATCCCACGTTGGGAGGGGCACATCAACACTATCAGATTCCAGCGGTAAACTTCTACACAAATCTTCA
This sequence comes from Diploptera punctata, assembly GCA_030220185.1. Lineage (NCBI taxonomy): Eukaryota > Metazoa > Arthropoda > Insecta > Blattodea > Blaberidae > Diploptera > Diploptera punctata. Next base: position 24,655 of record JASPKZ010003716.1, on the reverse strand, counting down.
TCATCCCCAAAATCACAATCACCACACTCGCTTCCATGTTGACTATACAGGCGCTGAAAATTAATTCCATCTGGATTCAGTCGCCCCTAGTACAACTCTGCGGTGTTCCCGGTGAAGAACAGGGCGCGACGATACCATAATTGGATTGCCGGATCGCAATCCCGCTCCACCGCTATCCAGGAATCTGTAGTTCTAGAGCCACCATGTCGGTCAGCTGGGCACTCGGGGGTCGGCCGGATCCACCAAGCGCTCGACTGCCGAACATTCCAGGCTGCGTCGTAATGCCAATGTTAAGGAAGGGTAAACTGAAACAAAAACAGGCGAAGACAGGAAAACGGAACCTCAGACATACTAGTTCAGCATGTGACATAATACAAAATATTTTCGTAATAAACATCTAGTTTAACATACAGATATTTTCACAACAGACATGCTTGAATTCACTTCATTACAGAACATTGTTTAACTTGACTGACATGTTGTTTTTACAACGTGGCCATGGACGCTTACTAACTTCTAGTTACCCTCATTTTAGAATTTAGCCTGCGTCTCATTAGCAAAACCTGGACCACGTATACTGAAACTCACTCTAGTAGCTCCACAACCAAAAGGTTGACTCAATCAGCTCATATACTAAAATACATAAGTAGCTTTCTTAACATCTCAAACAAACAAACTACGTAGAAACAACTAAGATCGACACTCTCTAGCGAGATGTCCAAAATGCTGACATTTCCAACATTGTAAATTACTTTAACTGCGCTGTCTACAATAAATTTACGCTTTACTAATGTTTGTTCAGCCGGGGAGAGAGAATTCATATGCATTTTAAGTCGCTGACGTAATATATTTACATCGCTTTCAACCTCAATACCTAGTAAGCTCAACTCTCGAACGAGATTGTCTTTTGATATTACATCTATCCAACTAGGCATGTTTACAAAGTACAATGAACAAAAGATGTAAACAACTATAAGCGAACGTAGTTTAGTATGCATAAGTCACTCTCTGTTTATGTATAAAGAAAGATGAGTCAATATCATTTACGTGAAATAATACAAACGCGTAAATAAATGATTTTTAATAACTTTAACATAGATACCAAGTATCGAAAACAAATAGTTATCCGCAGGGTAATATCTCTGAAAAAAATGTCGACTTTCTAATTCCAAACTTCATTCACGACCATACAGAGTCTATACCCTTGTTTTGGTACTTGAAACCAAAACTCCGAAACTTGAGTAGAAAATTTTAAATCGATACTACTAGAACCACTGTTAATAGAGTACAGCATATCTTTCAAAGTTGAAAGATACAAAACCACACGCTCTACAACCAATTGTGCTGGCTTTTTAAGAAAACGAAACCACGCTTCTGCGTAACCACTTGTGCTGGCAAGATACCAGCGCTCTGTTACCATTTGTGCTGTCTTTTTTAAGAAAACGAAACCACGTTCTGCCTATCTATTTGTAGGTAAGTTACGAAACCACACTACGCTACTGCTACCATTTGTGGGTTTAGAAAGCAAACCACGCTCAGCGTAACACTTGTCCGGGATCGGGCTTTGTAATTTGCTGCATTTATTAACGTGGTCCTGATATTCGAAGAAGTTATCAGTAAGAAAGCAGCTTGCCTCGGGCCCATGAAAGGCAGCTATTAATTCATCTTTCTTTTCCTGATGAACATATTTACATATATAGATACAGATTATTAGAAGCATACAGTGAGTGATTTTTGTATAGGAGAGTGAACAACTACTTATACTTGAATAATAACACAGGGGCGTTTGTTTAAAAAGATAACCTTTTAATATAAACAAGTTGGATTTAAATAAAATAATAAATTAATAACAAAAGAGAATTCTTGATCAAACGACCAAGCGTAGCTGTAAAAACAACTGAACAAATAACATACCATACATAATACCACACTCACACACGTGTCCAAGCTTTAGGAATCACTTCTTCCGTACATTGCTGGACTAACTCAAAACAGACCTCTTCTCGGCCTCAATCAACTTGTCTATATAGACCACCATATTAACCTTCCAGTCGCATGGTGAGCTGGAACTGGATTCCACCTTTGAATCCGTCTTTAAATAACCAAACGCCGGTTGCTAGGCTGATCGAATGATAATGTTCGGTAACAGTACAATGTATATAAAGGTTCGCAAGTAGAGGGGATATGCGCCGTAGAGATGCGCGGCGGAAAGGTGAAAAGGGGAGGGGTAGGCACAAGGAACACAGGACATTGGCATATTTCATAATGTTCTGTAGTAGGGAGGAGAACAAAGATACCATACTGAACCGCAGAAAGGCACTTCGGTTCAAACTTCCTCGGAATATTTTAAATTACATTCAAACTATTTTTATTATAATTTAAATTCCATGCGCGCAAGCACAAGCAAATACACACAAACACACATACACACACACACACACAAACTCATTTTTACGGCATAATCTATTAAAACACTTGTGTGTCCTGTGTAACTAAATTATAAAGGATTATTTACATAATTTACATTCCATCATTACATTATCGATGGCAAAAAAAGTCAAGTAGGCGTACTGCTGACGAAAACACAGTTTCCACCATTATTCACAAGGTAACATTATTTATATCAGCAATTTTCGTGTGATTGGAAGACTTTAACACAACACGAGTTATCGTTGTTATATTCTTTCCATATTTCATATCATCAGGGTTAGAGAAACCAGCAAACAGGATGTCTCATATTCGATACTAGATGGATTTTTCTTTCATATTTGTATTTGTAAGGTCAGGTATTAAAAATAAAATAAAATAATAATAATAATAATAATAATAATAATAATAATAATAATAATAATAATAATAATAAAGGTGGTGGTAGTAGTAGTGGTAGTAGTAGTAGTAGTAGTAGTAGTAGTAGTAGTAGTAATCCTAGTAATGGAATACTTAATTCACGAACTTTGGGACAAAAAAAATCGGCATTTGGAAGCTGAATTTACTTCATTATACAACAAAATAAAATATCCTACGAATTGGCTCAGTTGTTCTAATCAAATTTAAGTTTAATTGTAGGCCTATATAATGTAGAAATGCTAGGAAATCATGTGATGCCACTACATGTACATAATTTCAGACAACCAGTACCTAGTGTATCGCTGTAGTTTTGAATCGAAACATATGACTACAAAACCTAACACCGTGGGTTCGAATCAACTAGATGTATATTATCAATACTAATAAAATTCATATCAAATTCCGTTGAGGTGAATAGTCATAAGATAAAAGTTAAAAATTAAAATGTACCTGTTGGCAGGTGCCGTCGTCCTCAACTTTGTTAAAATGATTTATATAAAAAATTAACTATTTCATCTTATGAATATTCACCTCAACGGAATTTCATATGAATTTAATTAGTATTGACTCTATAGCCAGTCAGGTTAAAGCAAAGTTTAACTTTTTTAACATCGTATTGACGCTACATAGCAGAAGCTCATCCTACTGATGATGGAAGTTAACTTCCGAAAGGCCTCCATTTAATATTTTATATACATCATTTTAACAAAGTTGAGGACGACGGCACTGCCAACAGGTACATTTTAATTTTTAACTTTTATCTTTGTGAGATGTGTATTAGTTTAAGTGTTTTAACACATCTTAAAATCATTAAACATTTAGGGACATATTATTCTAATAAATAAATTAAAATACCTTAATTTTATGCTCCACGCCTTTATTAATGTATTTTTCTTCAAGTTTTTCATGTAAAAAAATAAATTATAGGCATTGAGAATTTGATTACATAGGCCTACTATGTTGAACCTTCGCTTGTAGAGCTCGAGCGTGCGCAGTTTCAGGAATACACTTCTTCACAATTACGACTGATTCATTCCTTTTTTAATAAGTCTGCACTATTTTCCTTTAATTGCATTATATTTGCTATTGTTGTAACGTGTATATACATACGAGTAAATAAATATATACATATACACATACATACCGGTATATACATAATATCAATGTTATAAATGAAAACTGTTTATTGCTATTATTCATTACGTATGATTCGGCCTCGAATGTCTATAGGTTTACATCATTGTCTCTGGTACCGACGGCCGTGGGTTCAAACCCAATCGAGGTCGATGGACGTTTTAGGAATGGAAACATACAAGTGACAAGTCATCCGTTAGGGACTTTGAAACTGAATATATTCGGGCTCGTAGAACCTCAGGCCTAAATTAAATCAAAATTATAGAATTTTTCCCTTGTCAACTCTATATTGTGTAGCCTATGCCTATTATGTATTATTAATCAACATCTAGATAATTCAATGTTTTTTTTTCTTTTGCAAATGCCCACGTTGTCTTTCAACATTCCTGGTGTTCTCTTCTGGCATGGCGTACTTGTAACCCCCTTCTGATGTTGGGGCGCCTGGAAGGCGGGGTTACGTTGCCCCGATGATATGATGGGGGATGATGATGATGATAGTGGTGCGCCAGGAGAGTCCCTAATCCTAAGTTTAATCTAAGATGAATATGAATGATGATGATTGCGATTGCCATATGACTTCGGGGACCGTTTGTTCCTTAAAGTTTTCCTGACATTTGTCTTACAGGTGAGGAAAACCCCGATAAAACCTCACCCAGAAAAACTGTCCCGACCGGGGATCGAACCCGGGTCCGCTGCGTAAAAAGACAGCACGCTACCACCTCGGGACCACAGCGGTGGACCTAATTCATAATTGTTATTAGGCTATATGTATAATTTAACCCTGGTGAAGTGAAAGAGAAGACCTTACGGTTTTAATTCTCCATCAGGTAAAATAAATAAATAATGAATAAAGCCTCCGAGCAAGTTTTAATCAGACTTTTCCATAAAGTAATACCTTAGTTGCTTAGTAGATGTCTCTTTAAGATGATGAGTCAATCAGTTGTCACTCGCCGACATTTAGAAGGACACAATTATCCTGGTTAAATTATTCCCACAAGAGAGCGTCCTTGCCCCACGTGGTGATGTAAGAGTGTAGATAGATATTGCTTATGATAACACTGAGCAACAAAAAAGAAACTTTTTTTTTTTACTCAGAAAGATTCTGATAGTAATTTTTCTCCTGAATTCAATATGGTATCGGTTTTTCGCCATTCACGCAAGGTTTCCGAGAGACGGGAATTTATCATTTCAAACACTTTAATATTTTCTACATTCGTAACTACACAATATTCGAACATTCGGACTCACCTAGAAAGTAAGAAATGACGATTTTCTACTATATTTCGCCTGTGGAGCATCCCTTTTGATGGTCCAACAATAATCGGCCAGCATATTAGGATTCCATTTTGCCTTGATATCTCTTTTCCATAACTGAAGTCATTTGAGTTAGCTCATTTGGTTTTATTTTACAATGGACAAATGGACGAAAAAACGTTTATTAAAAAATAATTATTCAAGTCCATTCATTGAAATTGAAATAAAAAAAACTGTGGGTGATTTAGAAATTCCGACTACATATTTGAAAACACGATAAGAAAACTGCATTAAGTACAACTATTGGTACTCATGAGACAAAAATCATGTTGGCCAGTGTTATTAAATATTGTGTAGCTTATTTATCTGATACCTTATATTAAATACGTATTTTACGATGAAGAAATGAAAGTGAAATGTAAAATCAAATTCTGGAAGAGTGGTACAACGGTGAAAATTGCGGGACACCGACCTTCGTCGTTTTCTACTATTCCACCATCCATCACTCCAACTCGAATCGTTTGTTTAATTATTTTCAGAATCGAAAAAAAAATTCCTATTTCAGAGCAACTTTGAAACTAATAGTTTTACATGAAGCCTGATGTAAATTAAATTCGCATATGAACACAAGAAAAGCTTGAAAATGATAGAGAACTGGGAAAATCATCAGTAAAACACTGGATGTTACTGTGGAAAACGCAAAATGAAAGTAACGCAAAAAAAAAAAGAGAAGAAAAGAAGATATATGTTTATTTGCTTTTATGTAAAGTGAAGTAAACTCAGTACACTACAGGCCTCGGGAGGCCCTTGGGGTAGTGGGAGGTTAAGCTCCCACTTTTCTAGACAATCGTAAATATCGATAACCTGTTTGAAGTTACTGTTTACTGCTGAAACATGTATAACAATTGAATTGAAAATATAAAGTAGTCTAGTCTACATTGAAAATAAAAATTTAAGAAAATAAGAGATATTCTTAAAATGTAAAGTAAACCCTCTACATGTGTCTGGCACATTGCCAGGTCGAGGGAAGAGATAGAAGAGGCTCCTATTATTGAAGGCCTATGATATACGACTATGCCGACTGACCAGGCCTGTTACACCATCTTAGGGGCAGGTGAAATAAATGGGACGAAATGGACAACAAGAGTATGAAGTTTTTGAAAGGGAAACGGGAGAAACACAAAGAAAAGCCTACCGCCGCTCCTATTCGTCCATCACAAACCCCACATAGACTGACCGAGACGCAACATCTGGATATAGTTTCTTGAAACATACTATAATAAAGCAATGTAAACCTATAGTATATTTATATGCAATAGTTACTTAAAATGGCTATTTACGTGGTAATATTCATAAGTAATTACAATTGTCTTATTTGTATTTTCTAATAAAATTTTATCTTGTGGATTTACCAGATTAAAAAAATAAATAAAATCATGATACATCATCAACCATAATATTTTATTGTTTGAATTTAACGAAAACTTTTTCTTGTATGAGAAACGATCACTATGCCCAAGACGACTCGCTAAAATGTTCCTGTTCAAAAAATATCATAATTTGAAAGTACACAGATTTTTCATCGGGATTCCTGTACGTTTATAATTCTAATGTGCACCTCCATTCTTTAATACAGTTACGATTCACTGTAAGCTCCAAAATTTAATGCCCACAAAATGTATTCCTTGCGTTTATTCCTTGTGTTTACTTAGCTCCAGTACGGAATATTAGAATGGAATAGAATTGAAAATTAAAATCCTTTCTCCCCTACTTTACTACAAAAACTAATTATAATAAATTGCATGCACAAACCCTTTTAGATTATTCTACAAAAACAATTTACCCTCAATTCGGCGTGCCAAATATTGAACAATTTTTTAAGAACATATAGCTTATATTTCCACAAAGAAAATAAATTTAAAGAAAAGTTTTTACAGCACCATCAAAATACTACTTTCATGTTATATCTACTGTTTTTAAATTCTACACAACTGCTGTATTTAAACACAAGATTTAGGATCCACATTATATAGTCAATTAATTAAATCCAATCCCAAGCTAAAGAAATTAAACACAGATAAGAAACATTATTTAAACATTTTAAAATTATAAAATATTAGTCTATTTTGATTTATATTATATTCTGTATCTTAAATGTAGTTTTCAGTTTGGTATAATCTACATTGTTTTGTTATTTTATCCTCAATTCTATTAACTCATTTTTATGTGACAGGAGTGTATTTTCTATTTTGAAACTTGGCCCTAAATTTGGATATTGTTTTCCTTCTTTCATTGACTATAATTTTATAATGCATATTCTCTAACAGAACTGCATTCGAGTACGAGCACTGGTCATTCCGATGTCAATACAGTGTACAAAAATGTATTCTGAAAAAATCTTATTCTTAAAATATATCTAATATGTTATGTCCTTAATTTTTAAAAGTAGAGAGACTTTTTAGATACTGCAATAAATACCACAAAATAAATATCATTATAAATCTTAGAATCAACCGACATCAAAACATTAAATAAATGGTCGCTACTGAGTAAAATATAATGCCTGTTTTCAATGTAAACACTTGCTAGAACTAAGGTAATCAATTCCTCAGAAGTATTAAAAAAACACAATTTAGGCCTAATTATAATTTACATAATATCGGTTCAGGTGAACTTGTGGCTATATTTCTTGCCAAAGTTCGTGAGTTCAAACTCTGCCGAGTCTATGGATTTTTTCATGATGCAAAAAATCCCTCCGAAGGATTTTAAGCTGTGGATCAGGTATAGTAGCTGCACAAGAGAGAACCTCAAACCTGAAATAAAAACCCTTTGAGCAAATTACTCGTATGTTGACCTTTTCACGTCCGGTGTCAAATTGTGTTGCTAATGATCTCAAATGTTAAAAAAAATCGTTAAATAAACCTCCAATATGCTTATTTTTATCTGTGAAAAATATAGGTATGAAAAATTAATCGAAACATATTCTACGTTTTGGTGTAGTAATACCTGAAGAAAAACGACCAATGAGGCACACATTCATATGTTTATATTATACGACCATATGAACCAATACCAATTAAACAAAATAGTTTTTTTTTGTAGGTAAAAATGAATGTGAATAGAACATCGAGTAATTCCATTCCGACGACCCGGGTTTGATCCCCGGAGAAGAGGGATTTTAAATTTCCATATTGGATCTGATTGCGTATCCTGTGCTTTGTATCAAAAAGTAAAGCAGTAAAAAAGAGGTAAACATATAAAAATTAACAGTGAAGAAAGAAAATAAATAGACAGCAGATCACAATAAAGCATGAGGTAAAGAACAGAGAAGAAATATTTAATACAATTTTACACTAAGACACTTGATCATGCCTTTTTTTTTTCTATTTTCATTCTGAATTGTAATAGCGGTATCCATAGTATCTAACTAACCAGACAAAAACAAACAAACATATATATAGGGCCTATATTATATAATAATAATAATAATAATAATAATAATAATAATAATAATAATAACAATAATACCAGCTAAAATAAAGCATTATTATTATTCTTATTATTATATAATATTGGCCCTATATAAAATCAACAATTCCAATATTTCTTCTCCTATTTCTGATGTTAGACAATTCTGCCTATTCCGGGCCCAAAAAATACTATTTGCTTTGATCCATCCATTTTGTAAATTGTTGTCCTTGACTCCTTCGTCCTTTGGCTTTGTATAACAGATACTACATTAATATCTATTGGTTGCCGGTTTAACTGGTTTATCCATTTTGTGCTATATTTAACATTTTTTTCATTCAAGTTAAATAAATTTCATTATTTTCTGATTTCATCATTTCTTTTGAATGCTTTAAATTATAACCTGCCACTGCTCCCATAATTTTTATTTCAGCAATTTTGTTTATTCCTACGTGATCTTTTTTTTTTTAATTAAGGTCCAAATTTCCCTTCCGCACAACATTACATTCTTTATCAAATTTAAGCAGAGTGACTCGGCAATTTTTTCTCTTTAAAGTTCTTAAAATTGTGCCACAGATATTAATTAACATTTAATTCAATAACCCGTTTAATTCAAATTGTATTGTAATCCATCACCACTGGACTTGATTATAATTATTTTCTAATAATCCATGATGAGCTAAAGTAGCAGTGGAATGCTGAATTATTTATTTCTAATTCCAAATAAAATTAAAACTTATTTGATATCCTAAATAACTGAATAAATTAACCTGTCCCATTGGAAAAATAATTTCAAAACTGGACATGAAAAAACTTTTGTCGTAAAGTACAAATAGTTTAATTCAATGCTATTATCTATGATCAAACTACAATCTAATATGGAAACAAAATTCAAAGACTTTTGCTATATAGATACCCATTTACTGGTAAAGAAATAATGGATAAGCTATATGTATTGTGAGATATATTTTTGATTCAATAGTAAGCCTCATTTATTTTTCTCTTATAGGTATGCAATAAGAGGCAATTTTGTTTTAAGTTGTTCCTTGATATTGTGGAGCCGGTGCCATCGATCGGACTGTGGAAAAGAGGGAAGGACTCTAGTTCCACGTGACTCCAAAACCCGGAAAGCCATTCCTCTGTACATTCCTTCACAAGATGTAATATACACTAGCTCAATACTTTCCGGACTTACACCTTTGAAATTATTTATAAAGATAAGACATCATCATTTAAGCAAGAAGAGTAGTTACCTTGGGATGAGAATACCGTATTGAAAATGTATTAACTATTAGAGAACAATGCAAAAATGCTTAAAAAAATCCAATTATATACAGAGATATGTGCAGTATACTTCTAACTTTTTGATACCAAATATCACAGTTATCATGAAAATAACAATAAGGTCATATATATATATATATATATATATATATATATATATATTTTTTAAAAGTAAAGTAAAGTGATCCCACAACAGGCCTCAGGAGGCCCTTGGGGTAGTAAGAGATTAAGGCTCCCACTTTTTCTAGACAATCGGCACATTATGTCAGCCGGGTTGTCAGCCCTGCGTGACGGCCGCCTTTAACAAGCGTCTGGTACTCATTTCCGTTAGAGGCTGAGTCGACCCCAGGGTCATAGTGCCGCCAGAGGGTTTGGTCAGTTTAAAATCCTGACCCCAACGGGACTTGAACCCTCGACCCTCCGGCTTGTAGCTCAGTGCCTTAACCACTACGCTACGGCGTGCCCCCACATCATATATATAAAACACATTAATAATATTAATATTAATAATAATATTATTATTATTATTATTATTATTATTATTATTATTATTATTATTATTATTATTATTAACAATAAATAGCCTAAAAACAATAACAGTAAAATTCAAATTTAAATGAACATATGAGACATTAAATATTTGTTCATCAGATGGCTCAGACGGCACTAGATACACGTATTCAAAAAAAATCTTAAGAGTCGATCAACTTGTTTTTTTTCTCGCGGTTTTCCTCATTCAAGACGAATACAAAAAAAAAATTCTTCATGCCGCGATAGACCTAGAATTCCCAATGTTTACTAGACGGGTGCTGGTCTAACTCCGATGTGTATAATTTACAGATAGACGAACATCCAGTCAATATAGGAGTGACATGTGATCATCGTGTCGTGTTCCCCAACCGTTTCCTTAATTTAGTGCCGCTACTTATTGTGGTTATTCAAATTACTCGCGGTGCTGGATGCACACAGGTCCCATCCTGACCGAAATTCCATCATACATTTTCTTCCGCATTCAAATTCAAACTTGGTCAAATTCCGTAGCTCTGCGCCAAGGTATATTTGATTAGATCGCTCGGCTAGGTGTGGATCACTCAAGACAAATGGTTTGAAATTTCATTATCACATTCCACAATTCATTAAAGATCATAGTAGTGTATTTGTAGAAGACGTAAATATACATTATGAAAAGAAGTCTACTTGTACAATCCTATACCGAATGATCTAAGATATAATATCACCGGAGATGTTCTAGCGTTACAAAATAAAGCAAAAAATGTGATATTTAACTAATGATAGCATTTTAACATAATGCAGTAGAGGGTCGATAATCTATCGCCACAATTAGAAGAAAAGCAACCCAGTGAAGCAAACAGTATGGAATAGATGATCCATTAAGCAGACTGTTCACACACAGGATGAAATCGTTTATTTTTTAAACAAAACTGCAGCATTGTTTTTATTCAATCCAATGCATATATTAGTACCGTCCACCGCTGTAGCCTAGGGGTAGAGTCACTGCCTCGTATGCAGCGAGCCCAGGTCCGATCCCCGGTCGGGACAAGTTTCCTTTGTTGATGTTTTCCGGGGATTTTCCTCACCTATAAGACACATTTCAAGAAACTCTAAGGACCAAACGGTCCCCGAACATTATCTGACCATCATAATCATCTTTATCATATTCGCGATAATTGGTATGAATATGCGTGTGAATGGTATGTTTCGTAATGTTGTGTTGCCTCGAAGGAAGCTGTAGCAATTAAGATGATCGCCCGTTCGGGAAGGCTCTCCATGTCCTTGTGTGGTCAAAAAGAGTATGTGTATGATCTACAGTTTAATGTACACCCTTCGACAAAAAAATGAGTCATCTCTTAAACGCACATTTCTTCTGGGTCGTACTCGGCACAGCGCTGGGTTCAAACTAGGAAACTGGTCATAATTGTGCAGTCCCTGAGCTACTGTGTTATGTGGCATGAACTAAAGACACTTCTACGTGTCCCGATAGCTCAGCGGTAAAGCACGCAGTCACTGTTTCTGTTAATGAAGATCGCAGGTTCGCGTCTTCAATTATGCAGTTTTTTTTTCGTGATATTTGTATTAAAACGTTTTATGAATTAAATACATTTTATTACGACATTTGAATTAATCTATACTTTTTAAGTTCATAATTTTTTATACCGTTGAGGTTATAACAATGTTAAATTATATATTTTTACACGCTTTATATTAGTTTGACCTGTGTCTGTCTATGTAACGAACCTGTATCTATGTAACGGAATCTTTGAACACAATTTTCATCCACTTAAAACATTGGATCGACTTGAAACTTTGTATACTTGTAAAGGACCCATTACAATACAATAATTTCATTTTTTCTAAAATCCTGGCCAGAATCATCGGAAAATCAAACAAATAAAAACCTGTGTAATAGGTTTCGGACTTGACGTTTTAGTCAATCGTTGTAAGAGCTCATTTAGTAGAGCGGTGGACTGTAGTGGTATATAATTTCAGCAATCAATAGGTCGCTGGTTCAAATCCGTGCCGGAGATTTTTTTAGAAAAAATTAAGCAATTAAATTTTCATGGGATTCCGGTTTATGACAATAAATTAAACTAAAAATAAAAAAAATAAAAATAGTTTAAAAACTCAAACAACACGCTTTATTAGAAAACCTAACTAAAAAATAAAAAATAAATAATAGTTTAAAAACTAAAACAACACGCTTTATTAGAAAACTGAACTAAAAAAAAAATAATTTTAATTTCCAATACGCTTGGGGGAAAAATTAAAGTGGTCAACAAAAAAATCTTCTCTAACACATCTAGAATAAAACTAGAGTTATCTACAAAAAAAATACCATCAAAATCGTTTGGTGCTTTTTATGGTTTTACGTTTTCTTCTTAGAGACTTTATTTTTACCAATATCTGTTTATTATCAAATATAAGTATTAATTCATATAGAGCACCCCACGCTTTTGATATTAAAATTATTTTTTTTGTAGATAACTCTAGTTTTATTCTAGATGTGTTGGAGATTATTTTTTTGTTGAACACTTTAATTTTATCCCAAGCGTTTTGGAAAATAAAATTATTTTTCATTTTTTAGTTCGGTTTTCTAATAAAGCGTGTTGTTTTAGTTTGTTTAAACTATTATTTATTTTTACCTTGTCTTCCTCAACTATCTAAAATTTTCGTTGATTTCACTCTAGGCCTTTCGATGCATGCTTCATCTTCTGGAGTTGTTGTAGTAGTATTGAATTAACTGTATGTCTAATAGAGGGTTTTGCTTATTAGGCACATTTTCGTTGAGAATGTTTGTATTCTTGGCCTTCTTGATAATATCGGTTTCTAGTAAAATGTTAATTTTGTGTCTGTTGTTTTCTCTGTGTATAATTTACATTGTATTATGGATATTGTTGAAACTGTGGCCGCTTTCTGAAATGTGTTTAGCGAAATTTGGTTTCATTGTTAAAGGAGAAGGCAAATCAAATTTCGCTGTTCACCAGGTTGAATCCAATCGAAAATGTATGGGCTAAGATGAAAATAGAAATGAACTCTAATTGGTCTGCAGATGCACGAAAAACGAAAGATGGCTTATGGGCATAAATTCAAGACGCCTGGGATGCTCTAGCCGATCGTCCACGTGCCTGTAGAAATTTGATTGCATCAATGCCCCGCAGATTGAGGGCGACAATAGATACTGAGGATTCTACACCCGATATTGATTTTGTTTTCGTTAAAGTTTTCATTTTAGAAGATATTATTTTCTTTCTTCATTTAATTATTAGAAGGTTTTCATTTATGTGTTTTGTGTGTGCATTAAAGGCATAAAACACAAATATAAAATTAAATATGAAACTATATTACAGGCGAAATGCTATCCTAACATTCGGTAAAAAAAAGGTAGAACGGGAATCGAACCCGTCAGGTTACGTACGCAGATGTTGTGTGTTAAACCTCTCGACCACGGAAATACACAAAGGCAAGCTGTCTCTTTTATGTTACTTGAGTGTGCACTACGTTAACTAGCAAACAACACAGTACAATTACTGAAAACGTGTTAATGTGAATAAGGCTTCTGCGAGTGCTCACGAAGTTCCCCGATCGGTTGATAGAATCAAGAGATGACTCATTTTTTTTTTTTTTTTGTCTAAGGGTGTACCTCTGCCGACAGATCCTGCCACTTTAAAGTCCGGGTGGCGTGTGACTAGTAAAAAGTACCTATAAAGTAATATGTTAAACGAGGTAAAGATGAAGATGATATTAGTACCGCATGTACAATCAGATTGTAATCTAAGCATGAACACAAAAAAAATTAAGGCTGTTTTTTTATTTAAATAAATCACCCTTGTAAAGTCTCAGTCCACCGCTATAGTCTCCAGGTAGCGTGCTGCCTTGTCACGCAGCGGGTACGGGTTCGACTGCCGGTCGGGACAGGCTCCTGGGTGAGATTTTTTCGGCCTTTTTCATCACCTGTAAGTAAATATCAAGAAGCTTAGGGCCCAACGGTCCCCTAAAATCATCTGGCCATCATCATCATCCTTATCATTATCATCATCCTTCACCGGTGTGGAAAGAAACGGGAAGCTATCACACATATAATTCCCTACTAAACCTGCAAAGCATGAAAATACTATGATTGCAGTGAAATACCTGCCCTCGGGTAGAATTACTATGGATGGATATAAAGCCTCAGTATACGAAACACTCTGCTAGAACTTCCGATTTAATTAGTCGGTCCTGGAATCGATTTTTTTTCAGCGCTTAAAATTACCGAATAGACCCTTGGCTTTCTTCGGAAAGAGACTAACGCCTTACATTCCGTGCCATAAATTTACGCCACATAAAATAGACTTAATCCTGAAAAAGGCTTCTGAGCAAAATTTATTGGTCAATTCGCGCTCAGATTTGTTTTGCGATGGTAATGACGTGACATGTTAAAGAGCTTCCTAAAATAAAATATTAGCCTACCAAATCTATAATTACTTGGAGTTCAATGTCTTCAATCTATACAGATCTTAATCAATACCTTTCAAATGAGAGTTACTGAACATATGTTGTATTTAAATAACTGTCCATCGCGATGCCATACTGACAATGCTATATATGTAATTCTGTTTCATCATAGTCAATTTATGCGTGAGAGTAGAAAGGGCTGCATTTAATAGTGTGCAACAAAATATGTTCATGTAGAGTAGGACAATATATTATAGCTTTTCATAGAGAGACGAGCAACTTAGATTACAGTTGATTCCGGAACGATTTATCAGGTCGGATCGTGGGAGTGTGGTGTGTAGGGATCTTTTAGGACGAGTCGAGAGTCAAGTGAAAACATACACATTTTGGGCACAGTAAAGAAATTAAGGGATAGCAAAATTGGAGATCAATGAGGAAATGTGTATTATTAATAATAAGAACTTCAATATGGCATTTGTTTCCGATCTTCAATTGAATTATATAAGTAATCCTAGCTGTCCCGCGCCATAGCCGAGCGGTTAAGGTAGGAAGCCTTGGCGCAGAGCTACGGGACTTGCGCTGGTTCGAGTCTCCATGGGGGAAGAAATTTTCTCATGGTATTTCGGCCAGTATGGGACCGGTGCCCACCCAGCATCGTGAGGCAATTGGGTAGCTACAATAAGTAGCGGCTCCAGGTTGAGGAACCAGCTATAACGACTGGGGGACTCGACATGCTACCCCTACACTGGCTGTTGATCATCTATCTCTGTGATTGACACATGTGGATGTGAAGGGCCAGCAGCCGGCTGGTAAAAGGGCAACCGCTGAAAAGTGGAAAGACCCTCAATCGGAATCCTAGCTGAAAAGCCTTCTAGTGCAATTGCTCTCTGCGGGGGGTCGCGGGTGGTATGTGTGGGTTCATTTTTTTTTAATATGTTCTGTAGCTAGTTTTTTTTATTATTGTACAAAATGAGAGTGTATTATTATTATTATTATTATTATTATTATTATTATTATTATCATCATCATCATTATTATTGATAATAATATTATCATTATTATGTGTACACATGGTCTCTTTATGTATGAGTGTAGATGTGTATTATTGTGTATGTATTGTAGATATATATATATATATATATATATATATATATATATTCATTATTTTTACGCCTTTATGAGTTTAGATGTATTTATTTGTTTATATATTTGTATGTTTTATTATTCATAAAACAGAATATGCACGAACGATCAAACTCGCGCAAAGTAAATTAAAATGGAACAAAACGTGGTGATTACTGCATACAAAAAGAATCGAGTCTATTGAAATAGGTCTAATAAAATAGAAATTGAACAATGATCATTTAACGCCTAAAACAACCAATAATTAAAGGGATAGACTAACTAACTCATTGGCACTATAGAACCCGCAAGTTCATGGCTGCGCGCACATAAGCTTTCCATACATCCCTATCTTGAGTTAAAGTTTTCCAATTATCCCCTGTATAATCTACTTTCCTCAAATCATGGTTAATGTTATTCTCACATCTCTTCTGGCGTTTTTCTCTAATTTTCCTGCAAGAAGCTTCCATGCCCCTCCCTCTTTCATTTCTCATTTGTGCCATAAGTCTTGCCCACCCCAGTCTAATTCTTCTGATTATATCTGGTTTCCTATAAAGATCGTGTAACTCACTAATATGTAGTCTTCTTCATTCGCCTGTCCATTCATCTCTCTTTGGTCCAAAAATGTTCCTAAGAACTTTATTCTCAAATGATAGGCTAGAAAAATAAAAATAAAAATATAGAAACATAATATCTGGGTAATGAAATTAACTTGGTACAAACCTCAATTGTTATAAATGCCATTTAATAAATGAAATTTTTATTGGTAAATTTATAATTAGTGAGGTAAAGCGGTCCCAGTATAGCCCTTAGGAGGCCCTTGGGATAGTAGGAAATTAAGATTCCCACCATTCTAGAAAATAGCCACGAGGTGACAACTATGTTGTCATCCATGCGTCATGGCCACAATTAGCCCCAAAATTTACTTCTGATACCCATTTCGGTTAGAGGTTAAATTGGTCATGGTATTGCCAGGAGGTTTAGTCCAGTTTAAAAATACAGATCCATCCAGAAATTTCTAACTAAAGAATTATATTTTTCAAACATAGGAAAATAAATGATATTGGCATTTTTTTTAATACGGCAGATAAATCTATACCAGTCAAGGGGGAATACTCAGGAAAATATCCATCAGCTCAACTCCAACTTAACTTCCGGTTATTACTATGATGTGAAGGGCGTGATGGAAATAAAGGCAAGTCTATTCCACTTTAGGGAAGTCGGCTTACAAGCTATCCTGCTGAGAATATTTTTCCATTTCTTACTTCTAAGACCCTCGCCATTAATACGTAAAACATCCACCTTACATGAATTTGTTAAAATCCCCATTAAATAAAAATAATATTAGGCTACATATTAAAAAGTATAATTAAAAATTAAAGAAATTATTCTAAATAACATTATAGTATTGATTACGTCATTGTCCTGGATAGTGAGATGGACTAAAATTTTGGCAAATCTATTGACAGAATCCTCAAATTACAAGATCGATTTACAGATAAAGAGAGAGAGGGGATTAGATAAAGAGAATGAGATGGAGAGAGGGGAAGATACAGGAAAGAAAATGAGATTGACAAAATTTGTTTACTTCACACAAAATGGCGAAAAAAAAATTTCGTAGTTTCAAAGTAATAATTTTGCTCCCTTGTGATGATGGAAAATCTGTACCTACATATTATCTTCTTGTATCTTGTAAGCCCATGTTTCCCTTAACAGAGATTTAGGCGCTCTCCCCCTACAGGGAAGAATTTGACCCATACGAATTTAGTTACACTTGTTTTCGTACAGATCTACATATTATAAAAGGTAAAGGTATCCCATTACAGGCCTCAGGAGGCTCATGGGTAGTAAGAGGTTAAGGCTCCCACTTTTCTGGACAATCGGCACTTGATGTCAGCCCTGCGTGACGGTCGCCTTTACCCCAGAACAAGCGTCTGGTACTCATTTCCGTTAGAGGCTGAGTCGACCCCAGGGCCATAGTGCAGCCAGGTTTGGATCAGTTTAAAAATCCTGACCCCACCGGGACTCGAACCCTCGATGTTCCGGCTTGTAGCGCAGTGCCTTAACCACTACGCTATGGCGTGTCCCACCTAACTGATACTAAATAGTAATCAGATTGATCGTTGTTAAAAAATATTTTTACTGTGTAAATGAAGATATTTTATTTCCTTCATTACAAAAAGTTACTAAAAGTTGTCTAGGTGGTATGATGATGATGATGATACTAATAGACCGTGATTGAATTAGACTAATAATATTAATCCATGGAAATTCACAAACCTCGATTAAGTCAATCTTCTAGTTATGAAAAAAGTATATATTTTTACTTATAGGCTTAGTTAAATTTTAAACGTACTAACTTAAGTTTTCAATTGTTTGACCGGCTTGTTCATTGTACAGTTAAGGTTTTCTATTCCATTGCCTTTCCCAAAAATTTAGCCAAACATTCAATTTACACAAAACATGTACAAAAAATGCATGCCAATAAAAACTGAAAACTTGATATAAAGTGAAACATCGGAATGTATATGTGTACTTGTGTGGATATGCGAAGAGATAGAGACAAATAGCGAGAGAGATTAGACATAAGAAAACATGATCAGAATAAACGTAATATAAGAATTCCATTGAATTTTATTTTTTAATATTTTTGTAAATTCAATGAAAATGGAATGATCAAATTGTAGCCTCAATTGAAAACATTAGTCCGGAGGGTATAAGTGAAATAAATTGTAGCAGCCTCTTTCATCTCACTGAGTTTAATTGAGATTTTCGTTTAAAAAAAAAAACACAATGATGCTTTGTGCGACCTCGATATTTGTAAAGGTATGCAAAATATAAAAAGGGTATGAAATAGATAAACATATTTTCTTACGGCATGTAAATGAAAATTTATCAACTAGAATAAATATGAAAATCAAATAAAACTACGTTTTATCTTTATTTAATTAATAAATATGGATTTTCATCAAGTAAACACCAACTCAATTGATTAGAAGGATGGTATTTAAAAAGTAACATCAAATGAAAATTTAACAGAACAACATAAAACAAGTGGCTGAATTAGTTTGAGGAAATTTCTTAATTTAAAATTCTTATTAGACCTAATGTTATAAATATGGTATAACGAATTTTAGCAAAATTATTTTGTTCACTCCTATACTACTAATGGCATAATTATCACTCCGTTTTTAGGGAAGTAAGTTGAATTTACGAGAGAGGCCTTGCCTATCCATGGACAACGGCATGTAATTGCTCAACTTACTTACCTAGGGAAGAAAAGTAATTGACTTAATTAATAATGCAAAAATGTTTTTTTTTATTTACACCAGTCCTTAAATACCCTGTATACATTTTCATATATATTATTCAACTCTGATGGTAGTAAAAAAATGAACCGCAGCATTCGCCGCTTCCTGTACATCACAATCAATCATATCTGTAATTAATATGCAGTCTAAAACTCTTATTTAAAATATCTGTCACTAATTCAGACAACAATAAACAATATTGCAGTTGTTTTATCGTCATTCCTTTGCTATCAAACAATTGAACTCTTCAAACCAAGATATAAATTCACACGAAACCGTCCACTGCTATGGTCTCGTGGTAGCGTGCTGCCTTGTCACGGAGCGGGCCCGGGTTCGATCTGCGGTCGGGTGAGGTTTCTTCGGGGTTTTTCCTCACCTGTAAGATAAATGTCAGGAAACTTCAAGGCCCAAACGTTCCCCGAACATCATCTGGCCATCATTATCATCAATATCATAATCACCTAATAAGCTTAAGTTTAATTTAATGCCTGTCCTGGCGCATCATTACCATCGTCATCAACTCTTGTATCATCGGGGCAGCGTAACCCCGCCTTCCAGGCGCCCCAACCTCAGAAGTGGGCTACAAGTACGCCATGTCAGGAGAGAACACCAGAAATGTCGAAATGACAACCTGGTGCATTTGAAACAAACAAAAAATTACACGAAATATAAAAAAAATAAACATAATTATTTAGTACAGGAGTGAACAAAATTATACACGCAATGCGGGGAGTAGGTTACTAGTCTGGATCTTATTTGCTAGCCCTCGCTAAAGCTCGGGCTCAAACACGTCCTCGACTAGTAATGTATGGTGTTACAACTTACTTCCCTTGTTGCGTACATAACTATTACATATTACGAAAATTAATTATTCTAGATAAGTCTTCTGTAGACCGTAATTAACATAACAAGGAGAAAAAATTGGATTTGAACCCAAAATCTCAAGCTTGCGCGCTGGCGCTCCACCATTGAACTACTTAGGCACACCTGCAACAGCAAACACAATTTTTTCTCTCTTTTAATCCTCCAAGCCCTTTTTAATTAGTTGATCTTTCTTTGAAAAACCTAAGAGAGGCGCTTATACCGCGAGAACCAAGTGATGCGAATTATATTGTTACCTCAGCAAATTACGAACATGATATGGATATTATTTATTTTACAGACAAGCCGTTCAAGTCCCCGTCAGGTGCAAGTTTTTTCCTAATCTATCACACATACTCTTGAATGTTGACTGATATTTAATGACATGAATAATTATTTGCAGAAACATAACTAGTGAGTAATTTTGCATTAGAAGTTTGATATTGCATTAAGTTTATGTCATGATAAATTATTTGCTTTGCACTTTATATCATTTTTAGATTTATAATATGGCTGAAAAATATAACATTAGAGTACTACGCATTGCAAGTGCCTTTATTTTTACCCGCTCGGTGGGCTGGAAGTAAGTAGTAGGACTGTAAAGTTTTGTAAACGTAATTCTTGAATTCAAGCGAAAGAATTTTTTAACTTCAATTGCAGTTAGAATAATCTATTACTGTCAGAGAAAATGTAAAATATATAAGAAAGATAGAATTTACAATTTCAAACGAGGCATTAATTCGCGTGAATTTAAACTTTCTTAAAAGCTGCCTGAAAAAAATTGAGAGTCCCATACTCTTGAATTGTAGGGTTATGTACATGAGACTTTAAAGACCGAAAGCTTTATCTCAGTCTGCCGGCACATACCCGGAACAACACAAAAATAATTCAATAATGAGGTATTATATTTCATTAGTAACTTTACAATTAAGAAATGAAAGCGAATGCACTAAATATATATATATATATATATATATATATATATATGTTATAATTAAATGTTTAACATTGAGCAATGCAAGCTTAATATGGTATGATAAGAAAAATAAATGCCTGGACGGAATTCGAACCCGGATCTCTGAGTCTGTACCTCAGTGTGATACCCATTGGGATTGAACCCGGATCTCTGAGTCTGTACCTCAGTGTGATATAAATGGATATCACACTGAGGTACAGACTCAGAGATCCTGGTTCGAATCCCGTCCAGGCATTTATTTTTCTTATCATACCATATATATATATATATATATATATATATATATATATATATATGTTGTGTGTGTGTGTGTGTGTAACAGCACCAACTAAATTGGAAACACCATCTTGAAAGAATGAGTTCAAATCGGATCCCCAAAGCTGTTTATAATTATATACCAAGAGGACGAAGATCCCATGAAACGCTGGAGGGAAAATTTTCTGTAGGATCGTAACAGGCCTTGGCCTAATACTTGGAAGGAAGAAGAAGAAGATATATATATATATATATGTGTGTGTGTGTGTGTGTGTATGTGTGTGTGTGTGTGTGTGTGTGTGTGTGTGTGTGTGCGGGCGCGTGTTTATTAACGCTATAGTGACAGCAATTTTATTTTAAAAATCGAATCTTGGATATAACAATCAATTAAGAAATGTAAGGTAGAATTCGTTAACCAGAAAAATCAAATCATTAGGACGGTGTTAACCAGAAGCGAAAATTTAAAAATACTCAAACGGCTGTAAGTTTAGATTTTTCGCAACGAAACTCAGTCTTCGCCATTAAAATGAGATGAAGAAAACTATTCTCCAAAGTCAGGGAAATTCGAACGTTAGGTGTGGAGGTTTACCTGAAAACGAAATTTAAAAATCACTCTAGAGACACTCATATGTTTTTCACAAACAAACTGGACACTTACGATTTAATTCAGAAAGGAAATATGTAGTCCGTAAACCAGCAATATCGGACCATGAATTCGATTTGAGACGGACTTTTTAATCATTGTAATGTACAGGATGCGGCCTAAGTCAGTTAACCTGTGCACATGGTTGCAAGGAGAAAAAAAATGTGATTAGTTTGAAACGGGACACTCAGAATATAATCTCAAACACTACTACGCAGTAGTGTTTGAGATTACATTCTGAAGACCCTATTAAAACCCCAGTTTCAACCATTCTGCTTTTTTCCTTGCAGCCATGTGCAGTGGTAATTGACTTATGCCACACTCTGTATATTCTATAACTATTACGACATATCTTGAAATATGCACTGTCTTCTGATCTACACAGAAGTTAATAATACGGTGATTTATTTTTGACTCTAGTAGTACAAAAATAATTATGACACGCCTTCGGCCTAATTACTCTTTCCCGCAACACAATTGGAATTCCCATCAACGGCTCGGTCAACCCACATTTAGTTTTTCCATTAGGAAAAAATGCATTAGTGAGGGATGGGTTAATTGAAGCTTTTAGTAGTTGAATATGTATTGTCTGCAATTACGATCACACACAACATACAGTACTTATATTATGGTCTACCTTTATTTCTCTGATCCAAAAACCGAAGCATAGTAATTCTCGATATTTCAAATTGAATGAAACCTCTTATCACTCGGATTGGGCTTATAGAAAAGTACAGTACACTATTTTAACACATACTGGAACGTACATAGAATTCCTAATGAAACTGTACTAATGATTTTTTTTCTATATCTTCATCTATCCTACTTACTAGGCACCAAAAACGATGTCCATGCAAGTAAGCATATATGCGTGTGTGTATGTGATATTAACTCTCTAGTGTCTGTACATTTTTCCACAACCAAATTCGGCATATAACAATAAAATAACAAAAGGAAGATGGAGTCCGATAATAAGAAAAAAAAATATTGGAAGTGCGGTTAACTTAAAGCGAAATTTTAAAAAATCTCTCTACCAGCAGCATTTTTTTTGTTTTTTCTCGCATCGAAACTCGGTGCATGCCATTGAAATAAAATGAGAAATATATTCTCCAAAAATCTGCGAAATCTGACCAATAGGAATACGGGTATAACTGAAAGTCGGAATTTAAAAATCTTTCAAGGCAGTCACCGTTTTTAAGACATCGATCCTGGAGTTGAGGAAAAGCCCAAGGACAGAACTAGGATCCGCTGCGTTAAACGCCATAACGTTACCCCTAGACCACAGCCCTAGACTCTGGTTTAATTAATTCAAGAAATGTACATTTAATTTTATATAAATAATGCATTCGTTATTACAAAAAACAAACACATTATTTATTTTACACGTAAACTACAGTATGTTTGTTTTTATATATATTAATGTGCCTTAATAACAATTATTCTTATTGTTGTTATTATTATTATTATTATTGCTACCATTGCTATATCTACTCTATATTATTATTATTATTAGTAGTAGTATCATTGCTATTATTATTTATATTA
The DNA here is from genome assembly GCA_030220185.1 of Diploptera punctata. NCBI lineage: Eukaryota > Metazoa > Arthropoda > Insecta > Blattodea > Blaberidae > Diploptera > Diploptera punctata. Next base: position 1,002 of record JASPKZ010003716.1, on the reverse strand, counting down.
TTATTATCATTCTTTTATTATTATTATTAGTATTATTGCTATTATTATTTATATTATTATCATTATTATTTTATTATTATTATTATTATTATTATTATTATTATTATTGCAAGAATGTGCTGAAGCTCGGTCAATCTTTATAATCTCTATGTGTGTGTATATTTGTCAAGTGAAGATACGGCATGCGACCTGACCTCTATGTGATGGTGATTCCATTATATGGTTCACATGCTGACACGCCCAAAACCTCTATCACAACGCTCTATTTACAATCCGCCTCTGTCTGCATTAAAGTTTCAAACCCGATACCGAACTCACAGAATACTAAACATGATATAAATTGATAGAATAGTGGAACATTCCATTCCTCCATATGTATAAAACATAGTGATGGTATTCACTGGTAATATTTAATTAGCAGGATGTTGCTCTCGTTTAAATAATGAAAGAAAAACATATATCTGAACGAAATTAATACTACAAGTGAATATCAAATTTAACTAGTAACGCACAATATCATATAAAATGCTATAAATGGGCCAAACTAATTTTATTTCATAGGATTACTATGTCTGGATTGAGTATTTTACGATTTTACAAAAAAGACTGGAAAAATGGAACTTTGCAGTACTATTTACAAAAAAACGGATACAACTTTCGCCATCATGTGAATAAACCATGGTAAAATTAATAATTATGCTAATAAACAAGCAAGGATAATGACAAAAATTATATGGACACAAATAAAACCCTGCTGCAGTTCGTACTAGTCCAGTCACAGTAGATTTTAGGCTGTGTCCTTTTTTTCAATGGTCTGCCCCGCCATGAAATTTAATTTGTTCTACATCATTCAGTGCTTTCATGAACGGAATTCCTGATATTCTTTTTCATATTTATCGTCGGTCCTATGGACAAGTGGTTTCAAGATTCGTGGTTTTAAACCCGGCTGGGATAGAGGATTTTTCAGGGTGTAAAAACCTGAGTATACGGATTCCTTCGGAA